>LOND01028718.1:0-24083 GCA_014220965.1 Paragonimus kellicotti | reverse complement strand
ATTGTTTAGGATAATGAAGTCATGGAGGTTGTTGACCGGTTTGTATACCTGGGAAGCTGCATCAGCGGTGGCGTCGGAGGTGTAGGGAATGAAATAGAAGCGCGTATTTCCAAGGCTAGGGCGGTGTTCGCTAATCTAAGACACCTATGGCGACAGAGAGGTATTTCCCTAAAGCTTAAGGGTCGTGTATATCAAACAACAGTGAGGGCCGTATTACTTTACGGCAGCGAAACCTGGCCACTCAGGGTAGAGGACGTGAACCGTCTCCAGGTATTTGACCACCGATGTCTGCGTTCAATCGCTACATTTGCACAGACTTAGATGGTTAGGTCATGTACTAAGGATGCCAGCTAGTCGTTTGCCACACCGAGCACTGTTTGCGACGCTGCGGCTGGCGCAAGGTGGACAGATGATGACCTGGCGTAGACAAATGAAATCGTTTACGAAGGGGTTGGTCACTGTAGGTCGGGTTCGTCTCCCGGGCTGGGGCCCTCGCGACTCACAGAGTCGGTGGCTTGAGACGTTAGGTGAGATGGCGGCTAATCGAGCTCAGTGGCGTGAATGCTGTCGTTGTTTGGCCGAGTTGTCTGTGAAGTGAGTGCACTTAATGATGCGGGGCAGTGAAAGCCGTAAGGAAGCTGTCTTGCTGATGACGCCTTACTTTCACTCACAGCTCGGTTGTTTGTTTGCAAGGTGTAGGCGCCTTGATGTTGTATGTTTGAATATAGACGTAGCTATTTTTTTGCATTTATCTATCAGAAACAATTCCTGCAAACAAACCATATTCAACTTCGTTGTTTAGCCGTCGTTTCCACTAGTGAACTCATGAATTGTTCACGTGAACAGGTAAACGATGAAACAAATGGAGTTGCATGTCACTTATGCCAGCAGCGCGTTTTTGGCGCCGAACACCCCTTCTATAGATTCATAGACAGAGTGAAACTACACGCTAGTTAGTCTACGATATTGTTTAGAGTCGGGCTGTAACTGATTGTCCCTGCAACCTGACGGCACTGCTGGTCCTCTTTTCTGCAACACCACCTTTAATCTTTCTGAATTTTTTGTCTTAGTAAACATCTGCATCAGCCACAGTATCATCTAACTACATTTGTTGTTTAGTGTAGACGCAAATAATGAAACCTCTTTTTGCTGTCCATAGACGTTGTCGATCATCAGACGAAAATGGCTTATAGTGAACTGTACGAGAACATCTGTTCTCCCAGAAATGCTTATTTTTCGAGACACTTGAAGAATATTCTGTACCAGTTGAATCTTCACTTTTCGTCAAACGCTAGAGTTTCGCTACCGTTGCCAGAAGCGTATGTCTTAGACGTTCCCGGGGTGGTTGGTTTTGTCATTGGCGCTGTTTTCTGGTTTTGCCGTCTGCAGATGTCACTTATTTGTGTCGAACTCACTCAGGTTTCAAGCAAATAAAAGGCGGAATAAGTAAGCTACTGTGGAAATTGTAAGATCCATTTTTGACCACCAGTGGTGTCTAACAAGGTTGCCCATTATCACCGTTCCTCTTCGTGTTTGTTGTAGATGACATCCCAAAGGCAGCATTAGAAGGTGATGGTCCGAGGCTCAGTGTTCTTCCCTGGTAATTTACGCCATACCGATGGCATCACTGTAAACTGTGACGCTTTACAGACAGTCAGAAGCCTTTTAAATGAGTTGACAACATCAATTCATCGATTTAGAATGTTTCTTTACTTGACAACTCCGTTGGGCAATTTTGTCACCTAATTGCCCTCCAATTCACAACCACATGACATAATTGTGTGACTAATTGCTTTTGATTTTGCTCGCTTGACAACCATGATGATATAAAATGTTATGTAATTGGCCCGATGATGAATAACCGAAAACAGACTGTTCGCCAAAACACCTTTTTACTTCTAAGTTTCTTTACTTCTCGAATGTGTAATACACTAAATCAGGATTTTATGAGACTGCCTGTGACGGAGGCGTCCTAGGACAAACAATTTTGTCCTGCTATTTCCTTACGGTGGCTGAACTATTCGAGCGAAAAACGCCCGTTTTTTGTTCGCCTTTGAAAATCGCTATCCTCGTCCGTTTACTCATATGTGGCGAATCTTGAGACTGGACATTCAGAAATGGCGGCTTAAACATCGCCATCTCTTCTCATCGGTCTCGTTGACTTATACATGCGTCGCTTGATTTGTTCAATCTTGTTTGGGGAGCCGATTGCTGACCGGAAAAGGCAGACTAACGATCAACTGATGACTTTGTACTGAAGCACGAAATGGTTAGCACCAATGCTTGCCCTCATCGTGTCTCCTCGGCTGGAGACCAAAGAATCCGAAGGGTCTATGCTCATGTACATTGTCAGGTATGGCACAGAACCGTACTCAGTGGCGCCTCTTTAGAAAAGTTATTGCACCTTTACCACATCCGTTTTGTTCCGTGATGTATGGCAATACAGCTATTCCTTTGTCAAGTTTTTCTCTGTTTGCAAGTATATTACGTACAGACATATATATATATATATATATATATATATATATATATATATATATATTTCCTAGGCAGATGGAACTGTTGCTGAGGTCGTTCTTTGCGACTCAGTTGTTTTGTCTGGGGTACCTTCGTTGTATTTATTGCTAATCATTTGTCAACACGACAACTTTTAGCGTCATATCCATAGTGCATTGGCTCTATATATCGCCCTTCCAGAAGAAGGCGCCTTTGCGAAGTACATCCTTTTTGCATTGGATACCTTCTTTATAGAGAAACCTTCCTGAACCCTACGCGAAACACTTCAGGGTTTGAACAGGAACTAGTTTTCACTGAGAAAAAACGGTGACAGTCTTGTCAGATCAAGACTAGCTCGTTTACGTGTCAATCGTTCGTGCCATGAATGTTCCGCAGTGATGAACCCTTGTTAACTAAGTGAAGCGTTTACTCTTATATTGGCTGAAATACGGCGTGCATCTTGGATCCGTAGAGGAAAGCTATCTCTTTCTCATTGTAATTAAGTAATCGTGTTCCAGGTGAACGAATGTGTCGAGCCCTGTCGTTATATTGACCGAGTAATTCGTGTCAGACAGTGTTATGTATGATCGACAATATTCAAAAGAAGTTGAATGCTTGTGATAACGATAATACTGCACAGTAGGTGTTTCATTCGAGAGTCCGATAGCCAGCGACATCATTCGATAGCATACTAACTCAACAATTTCATTGTTTTAATGTAAGAAGAAAAATTTCGATGTTTATTTTGACGATCCTTACCATATGAAGTTGTATTCTCCGTGTCGCACTAGCATGGACTAAATCCTGTGATTAAAATGCTCCTCACTAAAACGACGAACCTCACGTGATGAAACTTACGCTTCCCTAAAAGGTGTTTCTTGTTGTGTTGAGTTACTCTTTTAACAACATCTTAATCTGTCCAGTGCAACAGTGGGATGCGTTCCGAAAGCTTAGTTGATTAACCGAATGAATTTCTTGTCCTTTCAGGCCCAGAACTACGAATTATGCACGGTGACGAGTTGATCATACGTTTCAATGATCCTGAGAAAGCCTTGGCATGGCGTTGGTCATGTGATCCAGATTCCCGACAGTAAGCCTTTGCTTTAGATTTCTTTCAGCGTCAGTTTGTATTGACACAGTGTTTCCTTATACACAACTCCAAGAGTTTGGACAAAACAGTATGAACAAGAAAAGCGGTCAATGCCAGCATTCCATATCGATCCATCAATACCTTATTCATCATAACATGAATCGGTCTTTCATAGTAAATAAGTAGGGGTGGATGATCAATCAACAGATTAAAGTAGGTCACTAAGTCCAGGGAAGTGCCAGGTTCGTGAACAGTGGTTTTTGAACACAGGTGGTTTGAGTCGATTGATTACGACCGCTTCAGCTTCTCTGTACTGAGAATGTCAGTTTTCGTTTTCTCGAGCAGTCCTACCGTCAAATAGACGGAGTAGCCATGGGAAGTCCACTAGGTCCCATCTTGGCAGACTTTTTTGCTGAGAATTGAGCTAGAGCTAACCACGGAGTTAGCAAGCTTGTCGCGTTACAAGCTTTACTTCATCGGTAGTAATATTCCTTTCACCTAAACAGGTGATATATAACTCGGTGCAACGGCTAAATAGTTATCTTGTTGTGAAGGTTACCTTTGAATTTGAGGTCAACTGCCTACCATTTCTAGACTTCCTTACAAGCCGCCTAGGGGAAGATGGCTAGATTAGAAAAGCGGTCTATAGGTAGTCCCCGTGGTCCGATCAGTATTTGAATTTCAGCAGCTTCACACCGTTCTACCATAAACGAACACTAGTGAGTACGCTGTTCACACGAGCAAGATGATTATGTACTTACTATAGTCTTGCGGAGAAACTAGGCTTGATAACTTCTTTCCTGCAATCAAATGGTCATTCTCAAAAGGTTCATAGAAAGGAACAGTAGACAATAAGCACCATCCGATGGGGGTAATCACGGTATAAAAAATATACATGAAGCTGCCTTATAAGAGTGATTACATCATGCTTCAAACAATATATTGGCTGAGGACCTCTGTTAAACGAACAGTTAGTGTAGTTGAACTCCGTTTAATCCATGGGACTCAAAAGCTACCAGCGTCTTCAATCATAGACCATCCTATTGGTATCTCCTCACATCGTATTTACCACTTTTTATGTAATTGTGGACAAAGTTACACAGGCAGAACTGAAAAGTGCATGATCTCTCACTCTCTAGAGTGAAGGAGCATCTGCCTAAATGAATGCAGAAGTCCGTGTTACCGGAGAACGGCAATGTTGCTGAAACACGTAAACAGCCAGTTTCCTCAGTCGCTAGACACGTCCTGACCACTGGTCACGTTATCGATTCCATCTTGTGCATTCAGAATCTTGTTACGTCATCCCAATCCAAGATTCTTGCGGTTTGCTGAGGCTGTCGCAATCAATCGACTGAAGCCGTTTTGTGTTCAGAAACAATTGTTCGTGCACCTGACCATTCCTTGGACCTAGTAACCTATTCTAGTCCGTTGATTGGTTATCCACCCCCTAATTGCTTGTTTTGAAAAACCGATTCACATCGTAAATTCGTAACCGATTAATCAATATGAAGTACTTGTGTCTACCGCTTTTCCTGTTCTAATCACATCGTTCAAACTGTTGAAAAGAACTAATCGTTTTAAATTCCGAAGATGTTTACATCAATTTGTTTCATTGGGTAAAATGGATAGCTCACCTACCTTCATTGTGGTTTTATCCAAGTACAGATCGGTGTTGTCACCAGATTAAATGTTTCTAAATGTTTTACGCTGAGTCGCTAAGGGTTAACATCCTCACTTCATCTTTCACCTTTACCTAGATAAGAGCGATGAGTTTTGCTTGGAGATCGTTGAAAGCGCTAACATGTCCAACGAACCAGGCACATACAGCATTGAATTCAGATGGAAGCGCACTTCATTCGATCGGATGTTGCGCGCAATTCAACAAGTCAACGACGACAATTTGTCCCTCCCACCCTACATCTTTCATCGTCTACTTGGTCTCGAAATGGACGAAATGGTTCTGAAGTGCAATTTGCCAAAACGCTATTCTGCGCCAGATCTTCCAGAGTTAAATCACAGCCAAGTTTTCGCAGTTAAAACGGTTCTACAGCGTCCTCTAAGTCTTATCCAAGGTCCACCTGGAACCGGAAAAACAGTTACTTCTGCCACTATTGTTTATCACTTGAATCAGATTCATCAGAAAAAGGTGCTTGTTGTCGCGCCTAGCAACACGGCTGTTGATCAGCTGTGTGAGAAAATCAGCCGAACTGGATTAAAAGTGGTGCGCCTGTGTGCACGCTCTAAGGAAGCTCTGGCTTCTCCGGTTAGTCGATTAACTTTGCATGTGCAGGCCAAACACGTTAGTGGCCATTCTGAGTTCCGCAAACTTCAGCAGCTCAAGGACGAAACAGGTGAACTGAGTCTAGCCGATGAGAAACGTTATCGTACGCTCAAAAGTGATGTGGAACGTAAGTTTTTACTGCACTATCAGCGAGACTTGTCATTTATCTGTAACTCTGTATCACGCAATGGTTATGTGTGCTATCGTTCTAGCTTGTTTAAGTCTAGTGCGCCGTTTTTTATGTTGTTTGAGTTTTGGTTTGTTTCGTTTCACATGTTCTTCATACGGTTTTCTGTGTTTTCGCTGGTCAGGATGTCTTATCCTCATTTTCGAGTTTCGCTTGCTTTCCGGCTATACGCACCATAATTTTTTTCATAATTGACAGGAGAACTACTGTTGGCAGCAGATGTCGTTTGCTGTACATGCATCACGGCCGGAGATACCCGTTTGGAACGTCTAAGTTTTCATTCCGTTTTGATTGATGAAGCCACTCAGGCCACCGAACCAGAATGTCTAGTTCCTCTGATGGTGGGTTGTCGTCAGGTGGTTTTGGTGGGCGATCACTGTCAATTGGGCCCGGTAGTCACTTGCAAAAAAGCAGCTAAAGCCGGATTAACCCAAAGCCTGTTTGAGCGATTTGTATTGATTGGAATACGGCCTATCCGGTTGCAGGTGAGTGTCTACCTTTGACAGGCGTTAGTGTCCTGTATTTTTCCACTGGTGCTTGACATAGAAACTTCTGTGTACCAATGGTGTGGTTACTAATAACTACAACAGTTGATGGTGGCTTGTTATACGTAGTGAGTAATTTTATGCACCTCAGTAGTAGCATATGCCGTGATGGACGTGTGTATGAGGCGATCAGTGGTTGCATTTTGAGGACCAATGTGATGTTATCAAGCCGCTTCTGTGGCAATGCCAACATGCATGCTTTTTCATACTCTACATCCATGTATATATATATATATATATATATATATATATATATATATATATATATATATATATGCTAATGTCGGCTTACTTGAACGGACAATGTCCTCCTTACATTCGGTTTTGGCTGTCGCTACTCCCGCACTATTGCTCATGTATGGTAAACTCACCATTTGAGTTTCTACACTGTGAACGGAATTTCTAGTATAGTAATACAAGCATCGATGGAGCTGTCGGTTGCAAGTTGATTGCTTGTTTACACAACATAATGATACCGAACATTTGCGTCTGTCTGAACGTAGGCCCCACTCCTCTCTCGTGTAATTTCGTAACTGGACTTCGTCCTCCTTTTAATGGTTGTGTGGCAGTTAAATCTGAGTGTAAGGCATTGTTGTGCTGCCATCGATGCTGGTGTTAAACTAATCACGTGATCTTGAGTTCGAGCTCAGTTGCCATAACTGTTTCAGTTTTGCTCAGTACAGCCTCACAGTATCTAGCCCACTTGTGTCCTTGCATTTCACGTGGCAACAAGCACATTGTGGTGCTTAAGCCAGAAGCGACTCCTGATTTATTTGGTTGGTTCGGATGTTCCTTCGTATGCCACTCCACCACCCGACTGTGAAAGTCATCTCTGCTGAACCCGGTGTAGATCGAATGGACAGATCGGCGGACGTGTAATGACTCATCACCGAGCCATAAGTAACGCTGATGGACTGTTGAAGTTTCTTCATCAAAAAGCTAAGGCCGTTCTACTGAAGCGGACTCTGATGCCAAAGCTGTCGCGCCCGACCCGACAATAAAACTGTTGCAGCGCACCAACTGCAAGATGTGGTGAGTTGTGGAATGACATGTAAGTTGTATCCGCCTAAGAGCACAAGGCGGCTTATTCAGAAGACACTGAGTATCTACGTCACACTTAAGTGTACACAGTTACGCTACACGTTGCACTAAAACGTACCATGGTGCGCCCAGCTTTTCACTGCGTAAGAGTTTATGATAGTCAGGTTAACTTCTACGCCGGTTGTATAGATGGACGACCAAAGAACTACTTCTGAGGGACCAGTTCTATACGTTTGGGATTGGATATAATCACATTCATTTCGACGACCTGTTCATCTTGTGTGGTTGTTATTCTGGTACTGTTTCAAAATTGAAGATTAACTACCTGCCTCGGAAAAATAGGTTTTCACCGGTTAACTTACCCATTTCTAAACCTCTGCATGCTATTTCAGGTTCAATATCGTATGCATCCCGCCCTTTCGGCATTTCCAAGCAACGTATTCTACGAAGGTAGTTTACAGAACGGTGTTACGGCTGAGGACCGATGCAAGAAACTCGACTTCCCCTGGCCGAATCCCGACCGTCCCATGTTTTTCTATTGCACTTCCGGCCAAGAAGAAATAGCAGGGAGTGGTGTCTCATATCTTAATCGCACAGAGGCTGCAACCGTTGAAAAAATCGTCACCAAGTTAGTTCGAAAATGTATTCCCCTCCCATGTTTATGGTTGCACTATGTGGTTATCTTTTTATATTGATTATGTGCGTCGGACTTTGGATCAAACGGGGTTATTCAGCTAGTCGTGATCTAAAATTTGGTCGATAGAACAAACCGCCAGACTAATGTGGAAATGACCTCGCGAAACTTGCGCTGCGAAGTGTTGTATTAACAGACCTTTGCATCCTGGTCGATCATTTTACCTAACCGTTCAAGCGGTTTCAGCAAACAGGTAGATGGCTTTGTCGTCCGTTTGATGACCGGTGTCATACGGATTGAGTTAGCTGCGGTATGTTGAAAGAACAAGCTGACTTTACTAGAAAATCTCGACTACTTGTTTGTTTATGTTAATAGGCTGATACTTTCGTTCATTGTTTCTCATCACTACCCCACTGTCACTGTAATCAATATGTCACGCAATGTATATTGTTTTGTCCACTCGATAGAATGTTGAAAATTGGGATTCATCCGAATACTATCGGAGTTATTACACCTTATGAAGGACAGCGTGCCTATCTCGTGCACTACTTGCATTTCTCGGGTTCGTTGAACGCCATGTTGTATCAGGAGATTGAAATCGCCAGCGTTGATGCTTTTCAAGGACGCGAAAAGGATTATATCATTTTATCATGTGTTCGTGCAAACGAACACCAAGTTATTGGATTTTTGAATGATCCCCGACGACTGAACGTGGCACTCACTCGGGCCCGCTTCGGTCTAATTGTGGTGGGAAATCCCAAATCATTATGCAAGGTAAAACAGGATTTTATATGGTATCCTTCTAAAAAGTGGTATTAGGGTGATTTCCTGTTATCCTCTATTATTGTTTGCTATGCCCATGAACGTCTCAAGTCATAGGCCAGATGAGTCAAGAAACTTTTCATGAGAGATCTACTGCTATTATCTCACTCGTCATTGTGTGGAACAGAACCTGAATGCAATTGCCAAGAGTTAGAGCCTCATTTGACTGATTGAATTTGCGTGTGCATCTTACTTAACACTGGTCTGCAGAACGGATTTATTGATCAGGGCTTATCTTTCGTCTTTCTTTGGAAACCGTCTTATCTTCTGTTTTGTCCTTTTTTACTTTCACGTTGCCTTTTTACCTCAGCAGTAACATGTTGTATGGATTCAATGTGTTTTTTGTTTCAATAATACCTAGCTGAAGTGTAATCTCAACGCTCGAATTGCATATTCCTGTTAATTGAAATCTTCGAATTTACCTCGTGCACATACTCATAAACCCACTAATATATGTTGGAACATAGATCTTGTGGTCTCATTCAGATGTCGCCTATTCCTGGCTTCATCCGAATCTAATAATATTGTGCTCATATTGATATGTTAGTGTTGTGACCGCAAAGACGCTTGACCAGCAAATTCGTTTATTGCACGAACTCCCGTACAGGTCATGTTAAACATGGGACCACAAACGTGTACACTCATTTGCACGGCTGATATGCGTTCACATACATTGGGTAGCAGTACGTTGTCATTCGCCCTGGTGGCACTTCTCCCATAGCGCGTGCACACTATTCCAATATTCACTTCTGGTCCGTCGTCTTCCTGGCGTTGGGGCTTGCCCTTTGTTCCCGAATGTCGCTTGTGAGTAGTATACTACTCACAACGAAACTGCCTGTTATACAACAGTAGTAATGATGTCGTCCTCCATCACCATCATCATCATCATCATCATATCAGCCATGAGCCTGACCAAAGGTACTGTGGCTCGGGCTGCCGCTCACCTCAACAGTGACGTGGAATATCCTAGAAGAAAACGTTACTAAGAAGGTTGAAAATTAATAAAAAAGTCTAAGCGGAAAGAACTAGAAATGGTATGGATGCAGGTACGCCATTGACTGCGACACACCGCCATCTCGGATAGCGTCTCTAACCAGCGATTTGAGTGATCACGAGGACCCCATCCAGGCAGGCGACACCTACCCACTTTGCTCAATGGAGCAGTCAGTCTTCATATTTCGTGACCACGTTGTTGCTTGACCACCACGTGGTTTCACCCAACTGTTGGTGGTCTCAGTATATAATGCCCGGTACGGTAAACGCTCAGCTGGCATACGGAGTATGTGACCCAACCATCGCAGGCTGTGCAACGTGAGTAGTTGACCGATCGATCGCGCATCCCGAGCGTTCCGGAATACGCGCCGGCGAACTGCCGTATTGCTCACGCGATCAGTCCACTTAATGTGGGCTAACTGGCGGAGACAACGATGGTCAGGTACAACAGGTCGTTGTGAACAGGCACGTTTCCGAACCATAGAGCAAAACAGAACGTACACAAGCATTATATACTCTTCCTTTCAGCGACAATCGAACGTCTTTTCGACGCCACAGATGACGCAGGTTGGCAAAGGCAACTCGTGCCTTTGCTATCCTCAGCAATATTACAAGCTGACGAGATAGTGCTACCCAAGTATGTGAAACTGTCCACAGTCTCAGCGGATTACCTGCAATAAAGAAGTGGAAATGCCCCAGTCTTGAAGCAACACTTTGAAGGTGCGAAGCGCATTCCATACAAACCAGCCCGGTCATTCACCTTGTTCAGCATGGTCTGCATGTCTTCGGCAGAGGGGCTAAGTAAGACAATGTCGTCCGCATACTCCAGATCGGTCAACCGAGCGCCAGGAAGCTCAACACCAAGTTCACTGGACTCCTCAAGCGCACCCTCTAGAATGTCCAGGGCCAAAGTGAACTGGAAGGCGAGATTAGACACCCTTGACGAACACCACTAGAAGTGATGAACGCCCGAGACAGTTGTCCATAAACTCTCACCCTGCTTGCAGAGTGAGCATACAGTGATCTCAACAGATTCACGTATTTCCTGGTACTCCCTTGCGAAGAAGACAGTTCCAGAGAACGTTACGAGCAACTGAATCGAAAGCAGCCTTTAGGTCTAAAAAGACCACGACCGTCGGCTGCCTATAAGAGTGCCGATGTTCCAAGATCCGTCGCAAGGTAAAAATGTGGTCAACGCACCCTCGACCGGATCGGAATCCTGCCTGTTCTTCACGTATCTGACTTTCTCTGGGCTTAGTGAGCCGACGTAAAATGAGGCCAGTGAGTAACTTGGACGCAACAGACACTAGACTGATGCCTCTGTGGTTGTCACAGATTTCGGACTCCCATTCTTTGAAAACGGGAATTACTGTTGATAAGCACCAATCACGAGGTACCTCTTCAGTCTCCCAAATCGTCTGGAGGAGTTTCGTCAGTTCTGATATCAACCTCTCCCCACCATCCTTGAAAAGGAGGGAGGTCTGGACCAGGAGCCTTGTTACGCTTCAATAACTTTGAGCTCTAGGACCACTTCTGCTTCCGACGGAGGGCCGTCTGGAACGCAATAACTGACCATTCGGGTCCCGTCGTCCACATAATCTGGTTGAGGCCAGCTGAACTGTTCTTCAAAATGTTCAGCCCACCTGTCAAGTCGACGCGATTGATTGGTGATAAGTGAACCATCTTTTTCACATATGGTCTCACTTACACCGACCAGTACAACCACGGATCAGGGAAAAAAGCCTTCTGCAATTCCCAGATAAAAAGGCTCTTTCCATCTCTTTCGACTGTTCGACCAAGTAGTGCTCACGGTCTTTGCGCAAGCTTTTAGTCAGCTTGCGTTTAAGTTCTCGACGGTCGTCATCATATTCAGAACCAGGTGGGATCGAGCGACGCTTGTTCATGAGGTTTATCGACGCGACGGAAATCCAGTTCTGTCGCAACTGAACAGCTCCTTCGGAACATACCTCTTCACAGCATGATTTCATAGCTGCGGCGATTTGTTCCCAGTGTTCGTTAGGATCTTTCACCTGACTCGAACTGGGCAACTTGTTCACCAACGCCTTCTGGTAAGCGTTCTTTACACTCTCATCGCTCGAATGCCAGTTAATACCTTGCATTTACGAGCGTATGTCCTCTGGACAAATGACAAAACAAACGGGCACGCACAACAACATGGCGGCAATGTTTACCAGCTTGTCTTGGCCTCAGAAAACAATTATCGCCCGAAGGCACATGGAAGGCGGAAGAAATGGGGGTAAAACAGTAGGAGAAAGTCGTATTGGGTTAGTAATGTCACTGTCGGGAGAACGATAACTTCTGATACTTCCCGGTCGTTTATGCCGCGGAAGGGGGTTGACTTGAGGGACCCCACCCCGAGTCTCTGACTCAAAAGTCTGACCTGCGAGACAACAGGATACAGGGTTTTCTTGGGGGACCCCACCCGGAGCCAATGACTCAAAAGTCTGACTCACTTGGCAGTGAGGGGCTTGCCTAGCCCGAGGGCGCAGTGAATAAGACATTGATGTCTGATTCTGAACAGTAGATGTATTTGGGGCTACATCAGGGCTTTTGGGTGATAGATGTTTTTCGACCGTATTGGATAATACGCCGGCGGTCACGGTCAACCGTTGGGCGATCGGAGTGCTCTTTGTTTGAGGGTACCTTTTCTAACCCCCTTCTTCCTGATACGGAAGACAGCAGTGCCGCAACTATAAAAATAGTTCTGCTGTATGCCCATAGGATCGTGCCTCACTACCTAAGCACTCCTACGCGGTCAGTAGTGCGACATACAATCCTGAGTGTAACTGCTTTTCGTCTGGCTGCTCCCCTTTGGCCTGTCTGACAGGGTTGAACCTGGAAGGACCGAAGTCCTAGTCAGCATAGCCCGCCGGATCAAAACAGCACAAGCTCGACCCACCCTCTCATGGTAGTATAAGTCAGGTTGTCAACCACTAGTACGATGGCAGACACGAACCCAGTCACTGGTGTCCCTCCTGCTCTGTTAGGCTCTGGGCAAATTTGCAACACCCTGTTCAACGTCCACATGCGAACCAGTCTGTCGCATTGGTGCAAATGCTGTGTGATGTAAAAGCCATCTTAGTGGTTTTACTTAGCATAACCTGATTTAATAAGTTAGAACGTGTTTACATTCATCATTATCCGCAATCATCCGGAATTTTGTGCTGTTTTGCCTACAAGTTCAAGCCGAAAGTTGGATATTTTTTCTCCCGATATTAATGATGTCTACGAAATGCAGCCTGCCGGAATACACCTTCCGTCTGGTGGAGAGTCCATTGACCTTGACTGCTGATAGCAAGATGTTGTTTGACAAGCAACTTCCAGGTACGAAGTCTCCTCGCAAGACGTGATTGCATAGATTTACCGTTGTGTGTTGGGGTTGTGGATTTTGTTTGTTTGAGCCGCATCTATTTAAGCCACGTGCGGTGAACATTCGAACTGGATACTTCGTTTTATTTAGGTTTACTCGCGTTTGTTTCCCATGTCTTATTCATGACCAATCTGTTACGGTTTCCATTGCTTTCTTTTTTCCATTCCGTAGCAACCGCTTTGGAACCAGCTCCTACACTTTTATCGAGAGCAACATTTGTTGGTCGAAGGCCCACTGAATAACTTAACAGAATACATGCTGAAATTTCCTAAACCGAAAGTCCCATATACTTTTAAACCAGGCAGCCATTATTTGGCCCAGTTGGCTGCAAGTAGTGCCATGCTAAATGGTCAGCGTGCGGGTCTCGCATCAAACTATCTCGCTCAGACGATCTCGGGAGCTGGCAATCCTCAGTCCTGCTACGCTAACCCTGGAACGAATACGGATTTCGTCCTTGCGGCAATGGCTGCTGCTGCTGCAGCAGCATATCTTGGCGGTGGTTCTGCCGGCCCCGGGGGACAGGGCACTACCGGATCCAGTCAGCCGGGAGCTAGTCATGCTGCAGCTTATGCATTAGCTGCTGCGGCTGCGGCTCAGCACGGCCAATCTGTTTATCAATCGGCACAAGCTAACAACAGACTACAACAGTTGGCAAATCAGTCATTGTTTGATCAAATCGGCTACATTGGTTCAAATCAGCAATTTGCGGCGGCGAATGCGAATTCAAGTAAGTTGCAAATGCTCGGAGCTTGTCGCACGGCTTATCACGTCGAGTTCTTATTTATTCAGTCCTGCGCTAACATTCAGTTTATCACTGACGTACATGCGTACAAAATGAACGTCTGTAATACTCAAAATTAGGGACTTCGAATAGCCGAGAAATCGTACTCGAATTGAAACCTCTCACGCAAGTAATAAAGAGAAGACCTCGTACTGGTTGCAGTAAGCAGTTGTTATTCATGGCACTGGAGCTCGCATTTATAGGTGTACATCAATGTTAAGGAAATCACTGGCTGATCTCAGTGGCACATGCAAAATCACAAATTGTAAGTTGATCGGTGCAATACAGAACAAGAAACCTGGCGAATAACGAAAGGTGTAACATTGAGGCTGTTCGTCCAATCCTGATGTGGTATNATTTCATTCCGATTGACTTGTGGTTGGCTTACAATTACAACGTACCTGCTAAGCTTTCGATTGAGGGCAGAGTTCACCGGTTGGACTGTGCAATGAATTTCAACACAAATGCACACGGTGTAAGTTAAATTACGTTAATCTGTTCACCGTAGGCTGCTGAGTGGACAATGGTGACGAATCCGTTCCACCAAATCGCACGGATAATAGTATCATACCATGGTCAGCTAAGCCTTCAGTCTTGAATTTTTGGTTTAGCACAGCAACACTGAACTCTTATGATGACATGGCTGTGTATTGTATATATGTAATGTATGTTATCTTCCAATCCATAAAATGAGAATTCCGAATATAGCCAAGGATGAGCGCACAGGCCGAACACACGTGAGCAGACAGGCGTATGGTGTGGGCGTCTCTAAAACTTGAACGGTAAGTGCGCTATGGATACCTCCCTCCCACTAGAGGCGAAGTTGACATTTTGGCGCACTCCATATTTAGTCGCAGTGTGCCGTCGGCTACCACGACATCGGAAGACCAATAACCAACAGTTCATTTTCTGTTGGCCGATAACTGTAAACCAGTGCAAGCAAGCCGCTGCAACCACTCCAGTACAGTATGAGTGGTGTATGCAAAAGAAGTAATCTCATCTACCTTTATCCACTTTTACACATCATAAGTCACAAAATGCCTTGGATTTCTTAAGCCTGCAAATGGTGCAATCATTTTAAATTTTCATTGATATGGCGCTTATAGATCGCAACGAAATATCACAATGATCTGTTTTTTCCTCATTCCTTTGCAAAAGTGGTCATGGCAAAAGAAATTTAGGTTAATCAAACAATTTTCTGACGAAATCTCACTGAAAGAGACGACTTTAAGTTTGTTCACTTCATGTGCTACATGTCGAAGTAGCAGTTTTGCAAAAATGTCATTGTTCTACTGCAAAGCATGCCGATTTATTGACGTTTGCATTTTATGGGCGCGCATCGGTAGCATTCGAGTTATATAGAAAATAGTATGTGGTTTATGAGGACTTTTTAAGGAGTTAAGTTTCAAGGGTGCTACATCTGAGGAGTTTGAGTGTATACCTCTCCTTTTAGCAACAACCGGACGTCATTTCTACTTCACATGTGACGCGCTGGTTGTCAAACGCGGCGTGTGACTACTATTCTCGCTGATATCTCATCAGCAATGTCGCAAGTTCACATCATCATAGACAGCAATACATCAATGGTTTTCAGTTATGCTTAACTGCCACACAACCATGAAGAGAAACAGCAAACTCTGTACACGTGTATATTTGAACACTTAGCATCAAGGTGTCTACATCTTGCAAACAAACAACCGAGCTGTAAGTGAAAGTAAGGCGTCATCAGCAAGACAGTTTCCTTACGGTTTTCACTAGCTCACGTCATTAAGTGTATGCACATCACGACCAACTCGGTAAAACAACAACAACGTTCCTGCCACTGAGCTTGATTTGCCACCATCTCACCTAACGTCTTCAACATAGGAGGCAAACTCGACCTTTAGTCGTTAGCCCTTTGGTGGACGACTTCATTTCTCTACGCCTGGTCATCATCTGACAAGATATCGCTATCCACAGTTTTGAGCAGGCCGCCTTCAACGAAGAATCTGGGAGTGTGAATGCTCGGTCCTAAGGCTTTTATAGGTGAGAGGTGAATTCCGTACAGATCAGTCTAGTCACTCACCCTGTTCAGTGTCATCTGCCTGCTTTCTGTAGAAGCGTTAAACATGACAATCTTTTCCGCATGTGGATCAATCTTATGCCGAGAAGTCAGCCTCAGCATCAGTCGGTTTCTAAAACGCATCTTCAGTAGTGTCATCCGTTGCAACCTTGATCCAAGATTGGAAAGTCGGTTGCCCCTAGCGGAAGTCTGTCGAAGTGAGATACACACGTAATAGTTGGTTGCCTTGCATGAAGATTGTGTACACAGTTATCTTGGTGAGGTCTCGTATTTTCCTGGGACTAGTTTGTGAAGAGGGTACTTTCCGAGAGCATTTCGTGCAACAATGTCTAGGGCCGCATTTGGGTTTAGGGAGACCGCGGCCGTTGGTTGCCTTTAGGAGTGCAGATGCTTCGAGACCCGTCACGGTATAAAAAAGGTCAATGCACTCTAAAGTAGGTCGGAACCTTGTCTGTTCTTAACGTAGCTAGAGAGATGGTTCAGTGCAGAACTAGTGAATGAGTTCGACGCCATAGAGACCGAAAGGGCGCTTTCCCGGTTGTCACGTAGTTTTCCGGTATTTAGCTCGAAGAAGGAAGCAGGAATCGAAGGGCAGCTCTTCAGTTTCCCAAATATTCTGAAATAGTATACTGGTTTACTGTCAACTTCCCTTCACCGTCCGAAAAATTTAGGGGGAGCTCTGCACTTGAAGCTCGGTCATGCATCAAGCTACGAACGGAGAACCATCTGGAACGAACAACCGGATCTTGTCATCTATATGACCTGGTTGAGATAAACTAAACTGTTCTTCAGAATGTTCTGTGTTAATTTAGTGCAAGAGGTTGGCAACAAAGCTAATCCTCTATTTTAACTATTGTCCCACCAACTCAACGGGCAGTGAATCAAGGACACCGCTGTTCCCGGGCTAAAATGCTCGTTTGATCACGTGTTCATTGTTTCTGCGCAAGTTTTTTGGTCAATGCACTCATAAACGGAATCCGCTTACAAGTCCTAAGGGTTCTTTCTATTTTATACTTGTAACCCAGTTGCTCGTATTTCGGCTCCTGTTATTGTTTGCTTCCTTATTGTACCTTTCGGGCAGTTTTAATTGTCTACTCATTATTCACTTCATGTGGTAATCATTAGCCTCTGTTCTGTTCCAGGCTTCCAGTAATCTGCATATCTTGTTCTATTTATCAGGAAAGCACATCTTTGGACTTTCGTCTTGGACATGGTGCAAGTCAAGTGGAAAATTTACTCTTATCCCAAGATTCCACTTTCCAAGGTGCAGCTGTTTCCGGTACGAACCACAAATATATCGGCGGCCGCGCAGCTCCATTGCTGAATGCTGCTGTTGATGTTGATGATGAGAAGGGTAACACATGTGAAATAGAATCCCACGGTGCAGGTGGTACAATGATCAACGGAGATGACTTGGGCGATCTCAATTTGTCGCAACTAGTTATCGGTGGTGGAGGTGGAGGAGGCGGTGCACCGTTGTCCCAGTTTTAGAAAATCGCCTCAATTGAGCTTGATGCTTTTGCCGCTGTCTAATCTCTACGCAACTGGGGAGATTGCGTGACCGGTCGGCTCTAGGTTCTGCCTGCGACTCAACTGTGTGCGAGGGTCCGTTACTTCACGGACGGATGTGACGAAGCGGATGTGAAATTTGGGGCGATTGGCTATCCATACCAACGACAACGATGAGCGGACACATTGACGAAGCACGCGCATCCATACGCGCGCACACAACTTTAACCCTACGCTTCTACCTCTCGCACGCAATACTCTTTTCCGCACGCTCACATTCATTTGAGTACACAATCGCGCGAGTTCCTGTGTGCCGTTCGGGTCGGATGCAACGGCCGCCGTCTGTGTCTGTTTCTCGTTGGAACTTTGGTGTGTGCGTGTGTCTGTCTGTACCCCCTCTGTGTATGTAAACTATTTAGGACCGTCATTCCTCGTACAGGCGCCGCTAGACGGTGCATACGTAGAAGAACGGTTAGAATGTACTCCCTTTGTCTGTTTATATGATCCCTTCTTTAGATAATTTCCTTTGCATTCTGAAAGATCCGTTCGGCCTACGGATACTCGATAATTCACTGTCGCGTTTGTCGTATTCAATCTCTTCGCCCAGTGCTAATAAGATCATATGGCTTTATGGTCGTTTTGTTTCGTTTATTAACTTGGGTTTAACAGCGTTTGAGTAGTTTGTCGGTGACCGTCTACAAAGTCAGATTGATGTGCGTTGACGTGATGCAGTTCTATACTCATTCATCATGGTATCTATCCTGGCCTATCCGTATCACGGTAACGGGTTTTATATCGTCAGGACTAATGCTACTCAACTTTTAGGCTTCGAAGCAAACTTCGACGAAGAACATTACTGACCGGTCTTACCTTATCTTCTGAGTAGTGAACTTCTTTCAGTTGAATGATCTTTATTCGACATCTGTGTAACAGGACATGCGATCTGTTGTTACAGTTTATCAGTCCTCTCGGGTCACTTTATTAATTTAGAGAAGTCTAACTGGCATTTTCGTCCCGTCGGTTCATCTTCCTGTCTGTTGCTTTCGCCTGTTTGGCGTGAAATTGTTGTTCCGCTCAGAATTTCAGTGCTGTCAAGATGTCAAGTGGAGCTTTCGTTGCTCTGTTGGATATCTTCTCAAGCCTCGCGGTTCCATACCGAACTCGGTTCGCATGAGGCATCCACGCACTTAAAAGATGTCACTGACTCAGTATCTACCTGTTTCTAGTTGTCTGGTTTGAATGATGTTTTCTGTGCTCGCGTCTAAGTTGATCATAATCACTGTTTACGGCTGTCTGGTTGATTGTACTGCACTCACAAGTGGACGTTGCACACTATTCCAATAGTCTCTTCTGGTCCGTCGTCTTCCTGGCGTTGGGGCTTGCCCTTTGTTCCCGAATGTCGCTTGTGAGTAGTATACTACTCACAACGAAACTGCCTGTTATACAACACTTGGTGACTACTGCTTTGTTGACTTCATACTGGACACGAGTGGATTATCATATACAAACGCTTGACCACATTCACTTGTGGGTAATGGTTGGATTGCTCAACCGCCTCGAAAGGAGACAGCAACGGTTCTGTTAGTTCAAGTGAATGACCCCACAACCGAAACTTTTCCTCAAATTGATATCACTTTCATCGTATACGTAGGAGGTCATTTCAAGATGTCCTTGGGCTTTGTTGAGAATCGCTATATCTTTCAGTCATCGTGATCAGTGTATTCTAGTTTCGTTTGCACGGCAACGTTTTTTGACCCAGCTCGACATGATTACTATCAAGAATTAACCTTTATCATCCACAAAACGAGTTTCACAGGTCTGCACAATAATTGTTATCAGAACAATATCCGGTCAAGATCATTTCCATATTTCTTGTGGTACATCGAATGTATCCAGTGTACGTGAACGTACGCACAGGCGGCCGCAGGTAATCGTAATTCATGTGTCGTTTAATGACCCTGCCCTCTTAATCATTGTTGTGGCTGAGTTCCAATTCGACTGTGACCTACTATGAGCGGTGTGTTTCTTGCCCGTTTCTGTGACGTCTACCTGCTTAAAAGTGGCAGTGTAGGTTTGGTGGATGTATGAAAATGCCAATCGTTGGCTTACGGACGTTTCATTTACAAAATATGAATCTCGTACTGCTTTTTAATTGTACTTTTGTATGATAATGAAACTGAGTTCACTTGATCTTTTCCTCCAATTACGGGAAAAGGTAAATGTGGCATTTTAACAGTTCTTTTACACTCTTCAGTCCTGGACTTAAAACATTGGAGTACTTAGGACATGCGGATAACAACAACCATAGAAACGGCCGACGGTTTGGGTTTATATTAAAGGAAAGATTTTTATCAGTTCCATGGCAGACAGACTATCCTAGTCCACAGTTTATGCACATAAAGAGGACGAATGGCGATTATTGTATAACCTTGCGTCGAAGAAGAGGAGCAGTTTCGACTGTGCAATAACGCGTCAAACGAGTCTTATGGGTCGACTGCGTAACTTGTCTGCATGATGTACCTTGCAATCGAAGAGGTGGGATTTCAGTTCACTTCTGGTTCTACCGTCTGTTGCTTCATCACGCGCACNAAGTAACAGTAGCATTGTCATTACAGGCGCGCTATTGACTACAGCCTCCTGCCTTTTCCGATAACGTTTCTAACAAGTGTTTTAAATCATCACGAAATCCCCGGTTAGGCAGGTAACGCCTCATCCATTTTACTCGGAATGATCAGTCTTCACACTTCGTAATCATGGCATCCCTTAGTTTTATCCATCAGCTGGTGGTCCCGATGAATAATACCGGATGTGTTAAACGCCTTGTTGGTGTACAGGGTACTTGGTCCAGCAACATCAGACTATGCTTTTTAACATTTGGGTGATGTATCGCTCTCTCGAAGAATATGCGCTGGTTAGCTTTTCATCACTTCCTTTCATCTTATACGGCACTTAACGACCTAATTGAACCTTCGTGTCTGTCTCGGTTGTAGAAATTACACGTCGGTGAACAGGACTGCATGCCTTCTGAGCGGTATCTTGCAATTTCCTAGCGTTAACTGTGTGGGTGGTACGGTTGTCAGTACGTTTTTCCTGTTAACCGATTTGAAAATTTGTGAAAGTGTTATGGTCTAGATTTTGATCATGGTTTACTTTGAGTGCTTAACCGGACTTCAAATGTATGGCCCTTGTTTGTCCTGCTTTTTGTTAGTGATAAATTCGCAGGCCACGGAAACGATAGTCTAGTTCCGTAAGGACCCATACATTACCCGTTTTCATTCTCCTACAACACTTTCTGAACAATTCGTCTTATGTTTATTAGGTGTTTCGAACACATCCTCATCACCAAAGACAACAATATATCAAAAGTTTGCGCCCATTGTTTAGCTGCCTAACGGACACTGAATGCAAACGTTCACTTTGTACTGCATCATTTCTCTTTTCCTGCAGATCTTCCAATGCCGTTGAGCATGCTCATGCAAGCTAATCATCCACCAGGTTCGTCCGGGATGAACCCAGGTAATCTTTATGGAGCCGCCTCAGTTACCGGTCAGCCGGGAGGTTCAAAGATGGATACGTTTGTGCGATCTGCTGGTGATGGACTACATTTCAACTCGTCTCTAAACCAACTCGGTTCCAGCACACGTGCCCCTGGTGGTCCACTGCCAGCCAATGCGGGAAGTGGTACTGCCCCACGATACATGGCTAATGCGAACCGCCGTGCCGGGATGGCCAGTACTACCGTCAATTCAAATAAGGGTAGGCAGTGGCAACAAAATCTAGACTCAGTGACAAGTTCGACAGTCAGCGGAGGAATGGTTAACGCCGGCTCAGGGTTGCTGTCGCAACCAGGCTTATCAGAACTCACCGGGCCAATGACCGGTGCCTACAATAGCCAAACACGCAACCTCGGATTGTCGGGTCTCTCGCAGGTTGGTTTAACGAGTGATTTACGTTCTTCATTCGTGCATTTCTTCTAGTTGAACTCCCACTACCTGTAATCCGTTGAGCCCATAAGTCCACCCCTTCAATGATTCTGTCACGGTAATCATTTTCATCTTTGAACTGCACATCTGGGTACTATGGCCCGGGCTGCCGGTGATGCTGACAGTGGTCCACGAAGTAGCAGATTAGGAAATAGATACAAGTGCGGTAAAAAAAACACTAGGCAAAAGAGTATAAGGTTCTTGAAAAAAAAGAGTTGATCGCTGCACTCTGCCATATCTGAAAGCCAGTTGTGTGTATGGTCACGAACTCCCCAACCAGACAGACGGCACTAACCAACCTTAAGTGGTGGTGGAAAGACTTTCAAAGCTTATGACCACGTCGTTACCTGATCGTTTTGAAGTTCCTTACAACCGTCGTCAGTCATAGTGAACAGTGCTCTTTGCAGCGGACGCTCCGTTGATGTGTGGAATACGTAACCCAACCAGCGTAAGCTACACTTGCATTGGCCCGATTATCCCCATGAATTTGTGCATTTTAAAATATGCATGGACGGACTATCGCTTTGTTGTGGATACATGCCTTTTTGCGGGAACTACAGCAGACGAATGTTGAGAGTCTGCATGCGTCTTTCACTCGAATGAGCATAACAAACATTGCTGCCAGTCAATATGTTAACATTTCGTTTACTCTCATCAGTCGCAAACGTAAAACATGCAAGTTATATATGACAGACAAATAGAGATAGACAGGGTATGGACACGCATACAGTCACACAACGTGTTATGTCATCACCACCACATTCAGATAAGCCTTTCGGCTAGCCCACTTCGAAAGGAAGCACTAGACTCGAGTTTCGCTCTTATTAGAGCTCATCAGTAGTGCATATCCTTGTCTGGATCGGAGTTGTGTTTATAGAGATCAGACACACGCACACACCAAAGTTCCAACGAGAAACAGACACAGACGGCGGCCGTTGCATCCGACCCGAACGGCACACAGGAACTCGCGCGATTGTGTACTCAAATGAATGTGAGCGTGCGGAAAAGAGTATTGCGTGCGAGAGGTAGAAGCGTAGGGTTAAAGTTGTGTGCGCGCGTATGGATGCGCGTGCTTCGTCAATGTGTCCGCTCATCGTTGTCGTTGGTATGGATAGCCAATCGCCCCAAATTTCACATCCGCTTCGTCACATCCGTCCGTGAAGTAACGGACCCTCGCACACAGTTGAGTCGCAGGCAGAACCTAGAGCCGACCGGTCACGCAATCTCCCCAGTTGCGTAGAGATTAGACAGCGGCAAAAGCATCAAGCTCAATTGAGGCGATTTTCTAAAACTGGGACAACGGTGCACCGCCTCCTCCACCTCCACTACCGATAACTAGTTGCGACAAATTGAGATCGCCCAAGTCATCTCCGTTGATCATTGTACCACCTGCACCGTGGGATTCTATTTCACATGTGTTACCCTTCTCATCATCAACATCAACAGCAGCATTCAGCAATGGAGCTGCGCGGCCGCCGATATATTTGTGGTTCGTACCGGAAACAGCTGCACCTTGGAAAGTGGAATCTTGGGATAAGAGTAAATTTTCCACTTGACTTGCACCATGTCCAAGACGAAAGTCCAAAGATGTGCTTTCCTGATAAATAGAACAAGATATGCAGATTACTGGAAGCCTGGAACAGAACAGAGGCTAATGATTACCACATGAAGTGAATAATGAGTAGACAATTAAAACTGCCCGAAAGGTACAATAAGGAAGCAAACAATAACAGGAGCCGAAATACGAGCAACTGGGTTACAAGTATAAAATAGAAGAACCCTTAGGACTTGTAAGCGGATTCCGTTTATGAGTGCATTGTACATATAGTCAAGCTGATAACACAAAATAGAACTACTGTAAAAAATCGTAGCAGCTCTGACAACGATTGAGATTCAAGTACACGTTTGCTATAAAATGCCACGAAACACTTAGAGGAAGGTAAGCTATGTACACGAAGTAAACAGGCGACAAATAAGGGAGAGAAAACTAGGCGCAAAGTATCCACTTGAAGACAGTAACTTCAACCTAACTGAGAAGTCCTGATCACGGGGTTATCGATTGGATAGAACAGTGATTCTGTTCATTCTCCTTTCGAAATGATCGGGCAAGCTGAACACTATTCATACAAGGTTGTGGTTGAGCGTTCGGATTTGATCATTCGGTCATGCCTATTGTGAGGTTGCTGGCGTTGTGGTTAACACGCTAGTCTCACAAGCACGAGGGTCAGAGTGCAAACTCCGATCCATACAAGAATATGCACTACTGAT
>LOND01028717.1:16457-34333 GCA_014220965.1 Paragonimus kellicotti | reverse complement strand
GTCCATAAAAGCTACACGAAGACTTAAAGACGTGGTACATGAATTCCGAAGCAGCGCGTGGAGCAGTAAGGCCGACTCGAGGCAACCGTCACTTCATAGAAATGCAAACTAAGCAGCGGGCAGTTGCAGGCGCGCGTTCCGACCGTCGGCCAATATCCTGTGAAAACAACGTATCAACATTCAAGATAGAGCGATAGGTCTCAGCTCGGTAGGAGATAAAGGATTGCTCACTTTGGGTACAGGCGTGATGCGGGAGCGGAATAAGTTGACTGAACAACCTTGGGTCAGCAGAAAAAGGTTGAAGTGTCCAACCAGGGCATCAGCTTCCATGCGCTCCAAATGTTCGGGCAAAAGTTTGTCCAAACTTAAAACGGTGTTTCCCATGATCTTCAAGGTGTGGGATACCTCGCCAGTGATTGGGCCGACGACAGGCCAATTCGGAGGTAGAATCGAGCGAGATGGTCGCTCATCAACGTGCGGATGAGCCGATAGTACCTCGGACCAGTATTCGTTGGAACTATCTGGGAGGCCGCGGTTCATCTTGTAGGCAGTTCTCCAGTTGCCAGAGAAAACTGCAAACGCAGCATCTTTCTTACGCTGGTGGTACAGCGTTTGAATCGCTGCATAGTTAGCTCTCCGTATCTGCTTTCTAGCCTTATGGGTTTCCATGTTTCGACGATCACGTCATCGAATGACCAGCCGCCAGGTGTGCGGAAATCTAGTGAGGCGTTCCGCAGCGGTTCAGCTTGTACCATTGTGAAGATGCCTGCCTGAAGACCGCGAGCAATAGCTAGTAATTCATCGCTGTGTAGGAAAGCCTCGCTATTGGACTCCAGTTGGGTAATCACTGTTTGGATCAAACAGGTATACCACTGGGCTTGGAACCCAATATCCTGTGTCGTGTTGGTCCGCGAGACCGTATTCCTCTGCCGATTCTACGCATGCACACGCGTCCGAAGTCTCTCCAAAGTACGACCTGGGAAATGTGACAAGAGCCGATGAAGTTCGCGTCGAGTAGGGCACGACGGAGCCAGTGCATCGGCATATCTGATAAGAGAAGCCGATTCTTGCTGAGACCAATTGGATCCGGCGGTTTTCATGAACATGAGTTTCTCACGGTTGCGTTCGACGGGATGTGCATGCTTTCTGTATTGACTAAGACCAGCGGTCATATTTGACGCAGTCAAAGACTGTGACAGGCTGGGTGTCCACTTCCTGCTCTGGACCATTCCTGCGTCGATGCATACGAGAATGCGCCGACAAGCCATTGTTCGATTTCACAAATGTTATCACATTCTGAGACAGGTGTACTCCGCTCGCCTATCCTGTGTACTGGTAGATGCCTGCACGGAGGTGCTGGCGGTAATTTCATTGTCTTGATCGAATGTAACCAGTACGTTAAAACCAGGTAGAGTGGTTGGCCCTATCTGGAGTTGCTGAACTCTTAGCCAGTCAAGGTTTGCACCGAGACCGCCCAGTCGGCACCACGAGGAGGTGGTTCAGCGCGCCGACTACTACTACTAACACATACATCCTCTGCAAGCCAGTAAGTACGGCACATCTGCATTCATATGGGCCTGCATACATGGGGGCGCTGATCGAATTTCATGTTGTGCCCTGAATAGCTCCTGCCCAATGTAACTAGTTCACGACAGTGAGCCAGAGGTTCCTACAGTATCGTGTTAAGTGCAAGCCAACAAACACCAGTTAAGTTCGGCGCTGAGATATTGGAGATTGAGTACTTTGAAATGGCCCGAAAACATTGGGGGAGGTAGATATATCCTATTACGTAAACATGAGGAGGCAGAAGAAGAATATCTAGGTAAAAATGTGGCGCTTAGCGGACGTGACCTTCCACAAGGTAAATGCTGTCTGAAGGGAAAAACACTAAGCTAGTTGGCCATGCTGTAGAACGCATCCTGTTTTATATGGGCCGTTATTTTGTTCATTTGTTTACAGTTTTCAGAAGTGTGGCCGTGTGTCAGCTCATTTTGCCCCTCCCAGATACCCTGAGCTGTAGGGGTCGGGTGTGAGTGGTACTTGATTGATTTATTTCATCAGTTACGACCGATGGCTCGGCTCACAAGAAAAGAAGCGTAGTGGCTACTATAGAAAAACCAGGCTATCACCCTGACATCACCACACCCTGGCCACAGGGTCATCTTTTACTAGGGGTAGCATACTTGGAACACTGGCAGAGGTTGGCAGCATCGGGTTACAGCCCTGAGCAGATACCGTGTATCCGTGCGGGGGATCGGTCCTTAAGGCACAGTTGCAGAAAGTGAGGAGGAAGTATGGATAAGAGCACTCGCAGAATGATGGATACAGAAAGGGTGAGCGGAAACTAAGAATGAAGAGGAAAAATGACATTAATACTTTCGTGATTGCCGTTTCAAATTCGTTCAGGGTCACTTTTTGCAACTGTATTTAGGTGAACTACTAGGTTCCTCTTAGTGAACCTCGGCGCCACATAACTACCACCATGACTACGCGGACATATACGTGAGCAAACATCCTATCACGTGCCGGCTGGTAGGGTTATACGCATTCATTCGAGAACGCAAGACAATTGCGCATTGACACTCACAGATATACAATCAGACAGCAAGCTGCGTTCATACTTCAAACAAACAGGTCACAACAATACAAGGATTTTCATATCAAGGAATAAGCGATCCCATTCCTGATCTAGTTTCCTTTTGAACAGTTCGACCGAAGAAGCCTGGACTACCGACTACGGTAGACAGTTCCATTGGCTACTGACCGTGTTCGTTAAAACCCCGCCCTGAGAGACGTCTGAGCATGTGGCTTAGGTGGGGCGTTTCCCCGGCTGAGAACAGAGCGCCTGGTGCAACATCGGTGAAACCATGCAGAACTTTATAGGTTCGATTAGGTCCCACGAAGTCGTCTGCGTTCCAAAGAAAATAGATTACTTTTTTCAATATGGTTACATAGTCTGCTATTCCACCAACCATCCTGGTGGCCAACCTTTGGACTTCTCCAGGCACTGTCTTTTTTGAGGTGCGGGTTCCATGCCTGAACACAATATTCTAGATGCGGTCTCACGAACGCCTTGTACAGCGGTATAAATACACCAGGGTCCCTGGAACAAATTGCTTTCTGAGTTGAAAGAAGGCCGCCCTAGCTTTTTTTTGCAGCTAACGCACATTGGGCTGCCGGTTTCGAAGTTACCACAGAAACTGATCCCCCACCTCTAGCTCCATCTCCCTTAGCAGTCCACGTACGCTCGTTCACCCCCGGGAGATATTGAGGGGGCTTTGTTCCGTTGCAGCTAATTAGGTCAACTCATTTGCCAAAGTTAAGTGGAATGTCACAGTCCTTCGACCATGCGGTCGAATTGATAAAATCCGCTTGAAGGTTTGATCGGTTCGGATTGCCGACAGTCTTTACATCGTCAGCGAGCATGTAACAAGGCTAATCCAGTTGCTCAACCAATTCGTTAGCATGAATCAAAAACGGGATAGGCTCCAGCACAGAGCCTTGTGGTAACTCCACTAAAGAACCTCCTGGACGTTCGACAGTCCTTTTTCAACGGACACTGTGAATGTCCTGTCTGACAGGAAGTCTCTAACCCATTCGAGGACTTCGGGCGCTATGCAATAGTACTTGAGCTTTTCCAGAAGCAGTCGGTGGTTGACCGAGTCAAACGCTTTGCAAAAGTCGAGGTAACAAACTTCCACCTGCCCCTGTCTAATATTTTGATAGTTTCGTCCGGGAATCAGATAAGGTTTGATAGACACGACCTTGTTTTCACAAAGCCATGCTGACTGGCATTTGTGAGGTGGTTATTGGGCAGGGAGCTGGCTGTGCGATCTCTGAAGACTCACTCGCATACTTTCAACAGGACGCAGGTCAGGCTAATGGGGCGGTAGTTTGTGGCTTTCTCTTTTGCGCCTCCTTTGTGGATAGCCACCACAGTGGACTACTTTCCAGTCTTTCAACAATCCTCCATAGTTTCAGTCACATATCAATTAGTGCGGCTAGCAGGCGCGCTGAACCATAGCCATAGGACGAACCAGAGCTGCGTGAACACCGTCCGATCCCGGGTCTTTGATTTGTCCAATGACTGGAAAGTGGTCTGAACCTCGGAGGCCGAAGTCGTGAAGTTTTACATCGCAGTTTCTGTCAGTCTGACTCTCCGTTGTCGAGTCTTTGCTATTGTTTTGTTGATGTGCTCTGGTAAAATACTGGCCCAAGTGGTCCGCTTTCGTCTGATCATCAACCAAGATTTCACCCTCGACCATAGTGAGATTGCCAGCGTGTTTACTGATTGCACGTAGCCGTTGAACATTTCCGGTTGGATTTGCCCTTTCGCGCTAGTTCTGTCCCGTGTCTTGGCCTGTACATAATGCGAATCTTCGAGGCCCGGCTTCTGTCGAGCTGAAAATGAAGTCTGTTCGCGTAACCCTTGTGAGTTTCAGGCGCTCACATGCGATCCTTTTCCATTTTTGAGACTTAAAGACGACAGCTCTGCACCAAGATGGCCCACCCCTGTTGGGCTTATGAACCACAGGCGCGTGTGTTTCTATTACCGTAGTCATATTCGGCTTCATTGAGCTCCAGCAATTGCTAGAAGGTTCCCGCTGCAACGTCACTGTGTCTTTCAGAAGTTCATGTATTGCAATCTTACTATAGTTTCTAGCCCACTTTTCCGGCACTGGCTTCCACTTGATACAGTACTGTAATCTCAGAATCGCATGATCACTTTTATTTCAGAGAGCACAAATCTCTACGACACGTATCTGGTTCTCATTCCTGGTAGATACGAGATCAAGCAGCGAGTCTTCTTACTCTGATCTTAACCAAGTTGTTCGCTAAACATGCTGCTGCAGGAAAAATTTTATGAAGGCATTTTAAAAATATTTTTCAAAAACTACCTTCCCTAGAGACTCACGCTCCCAGTCTACCCCTGGGATCTTCAAGTCGCCCGACAGTAGGGCCGAACTTTACCTGCTGAAGATCTCACCCATGGTAATAAGTAACATGTTCCCTTCCTCTTCAGTATTCCCAGGGCTTCTACATGCACCGATTGCCGACGTGGGAGTTGGTGCACCAGGAAGTACACATTCAGCCAGCTGTACATCAGGAGTGTGAAAGCTCTTGATGGCAACCTGGACATACTGGTTCGCAACTAGCAGAAGCACTCCACCTCCGGGCCTGCCGTCCTCCCTATCCTGTCTATAGTAAGTCCTCCCTGGAGAGCAAAAGTGATCAATCTCAACTTCCTGTTTGAGCCACGTTTCAGTGACAGCGACTACATCACATCCTGCCGCCTCGATGTTCAACTCAGCCCATTTGTTGTCGATACTACATGCATTTGTGTACAAGATACCCGTCCACTCATCCGGAGAGTACCTTGTTCTAGAGATGGATCCCTGGGGTGTTCGTCCGTTTTTTATGGTGTTGTTTTGTGGATATTACTGCACATCGTCGGTGTCATTCTTGTCCGGGAATGGCTGACTGGTCGCCTCTCCGATAACAGAGGACTCCCTGCACAGCTGACTGACAGTTTTTCTAAAGTCGGTTGAGGGGATTTTGTCTGTCTCGTATTTTGGTCTTCCTTGATAGCAGACTGGTGTGCAACACTCTAATCGACTCTTTGAACAGATGGTCCCACATCTTGGCGGATCTTTACGCGCCGATAAGCTATCGCGGGCAACGAAGAAGTTATTGTCAGTTTTTGTTTCTCTCCCCAGATTTTATTAGGCGGAGGTGGCGGTGAACTGGATTTAAGAACTCGAGCAACACCGGTCCCGCTAATTTTGGCACCTGCGTGTGTCCCCACAATTTACTTGTCCTGATTACTCTCTTGATAATAATAATAATAATATATATATATTTCTCAACGCATTCGTGAGAGACACGCTCGGATGTGCGCGATCATGACAGATAATTACAGGCGTTACAAATCAACAAATGTTTACATTATAAGACAAACATGAAGTCTGCTGACAAAAGAATGCATAATCAGAGAGAGATGGGTTGCGGTTTACGAAAGTTTGATGCACACACCAGTAAAAGAAATAGTTCGCTCATTCCACAGATTCTGTTCAAAAGATGAGATGTTACACTAATTTTTCTTATACAAGGTTATGTGGGGACGATGTTTCAAATATTTCAAGGTCATGCCGGGAAATACGTGCAAATGCATCTTCGAGGGATTCCGCCGTTATTTGACATAATTGGCTACGGAAAATTTTGAAGCAATTCGGCTCGGGCAAGGGAGGACGGGAATTTCCAAAATCCGGCGAAGAATTGAGCAAACTCCAGCGCAGGACTTCTTCGATTGTTCGAAAACGTCAAAAAGTTGAAAATCTCGCGAACTGCTCGGTCAATACGGGGTTTCTAACGTCCATTCATCGCGGAAAATTTTCCTCGCATAACGGATGTTTTCAAGAGTGAGAAAAGAACACAATCTTACGTGTTAAATGGGGAAATGCGGAGTGATCACATGTAATATGATAAATAATGTATATATAATATTTTCTTGACAAAAACTTCACGCGATATAATTTTCTTTTCCTTTCAATAAAGTATATAATATCGGCAGGTAATTGTTATAGTATTCCGCGATTATTGGGTATTAGCAGCTACTAGAATGATTATCACGTGATAATCAAAATTCCATACGAAGTTTTGACATTAGTTTGTTTTATAAGGTCAATGTTTAAGCTAGAATCTATATTTCATAGCACAAAACGGTTAATAGTGGTTAACAAGTAGGGTTTGAGGCAGGGAAGACAGCACGAGATATGAATTGAGGTTTCAATGCACTTATGTGAGGTAAACGTGAGCAGCTTTTTTCAGTTTTCTTTGGAGAGTTTTTGTATGCTAGTCAAATAAACCGTCAATATCGGATACGAACAACTATAGGCTGATGGTTTATCGGGGTGAATAGGTTATTACGAATGGGCATACATACAACACGTGAGTCATAATCCTGTTTTTTTTTTGTTCTAGGTAAGTAAGTAGGAACGGGTATGTGTGTTACATGTAGCTGACGGCTAAATGTTCTCCGGACCACATTCAAAAAGGACATCAGAAGATACACAAAGTTTGAAGATAGACATTATGTTTGACAATGTAAGATAGCTGTTCCAGGCCCTTTTAAAACGCTGAATGTTGTTACTAGCTCTGATGTGATTCGGAAGCCTATTCCAAATATAGGAATATTTTACAATGAAGAAGTTGGCGCGTATCTTTTTCCGAGCTAACAGGGCTGGCAAAGTGGAACCTTTGTTCCTTAGGACATATGGGGAGCTGTTTTGAAAATGAACGGCTAAAGCTGTAGTGATGGCGTCCGAGTGTATCAGTTTATACAGAAGTGTAAGATTTAACTTCAGTCTTCGTAACCAAAGTGGATCAATACCAAGTGATTGACAACGTTCACTATAGGTAAGTGAGGATGAATATCCTAGCAAGCTTTTGGTGAATGATCGTTGGAGATTTTCTAAAACAAGCCTATCAGATTTGCGTAGGTGACAGTAAATGAAGGTGCAATACTCGAGTTGAGGTCGAGCACACATTTTGTAAAGAGCCAGCTTCGCATCCGGTAGGCCGAATGTCCTTTTGATACAGCCTATTGTCCTTTTAGTTTTTGCTACCTGAAAGCGTACTTGTTCGGAGAAATTGAAGGAGTTTGAATACCATATTCCTAGATCTCGAACGGTTGTGGCGGTGTCAATATGATGACCATCTAGTGAGACAGACCCATTGGGTATTTGACAACCATAAGTGATAATGTTCGATTTGTTCGCTGAGAACGTCATGAGCCATGTTTTGCACCACGACTCCAATGATGCTAGATCGTGTCGTATATTTTGTAGACAGAAGTCGAGGTTGGCAGGCTGTCGAAATGTGTAGACGATTTTGATATCGTCAGCAAACAGAAAGGGTTTGCCATGTTTAATAACATCGCATACATCATTTATATACATGAGGAAAAGCAATGGTCCCAGAACACTCCCTTGAATCACCCCACTAGTCACTGGTTTTGGTGTTGAGCAGTGCTCTTCTATCCAGCGTGTTCAGTAATGTTAGCAAGCCTGAACAGATTCATCAGGTAGTACTTGATGGCATTTACTCTGGCCCTACTTTCTCTGAAGTAAGGTTCAAGGATGCCATGGACGATCAGATTCAGTGTTCATCTGACAGCCTTTTCTAGATATCTCTTTATTCGCTGAAACCTGTCGCCGAGGTTCTCAGTATCCCACCGGACACCTCGGATCAGAGCTCCATGCTTCCGTTACTTTGTTGAATCGTCTTTTGGCGCCCATGTTCTTTGCGGCCGCGTTAACTCCGAGACGAGTGTCAGGGCGCGCACAGGCTACCTCTGATTCCACCTTCACTATCTTAATTCTGACTTCGCTTCTTGAATGGATGGGTTTCTAACACATTCGGAGGACTCTCGAGTATATCGTTAGGCTCACCGACCCCTGGGACAGTCAAGACAGACGCCTCGGTCGTCATTTGGAAGAGTGTCGTCTAGTGAATTCAACTGCGGATCATAATGTGGAACTTCGAAAGTATTGTTGCCGAAGTTGTGCCTGCGTCTCTAATTGCAGCATTAGGTGCGGGAAGGGTGGATACGCACTTGCTCCTAACACCTATTGGGTCAGCTATTTCACTGTTTTTGAGGTAGACTGAGCGGTTACACGTGGCCTAGGCAACGGCTGCTGGGGCGACTCCGCATCTGATGCCGTGCCCACCGACTTACTTATTGATGTGACCGGAATTGAGCCTGCGCACCCATTGCATAGCCAGTTTAACTCAGGTAACCTGTTGAAAAGGTTGAATGCATACTGTGTGAGCAATAAACATCGGACGTGAAATGCCAAGTAAGCATACGCTACACGAGATATCAGAGTTACTTGTTAATGAACTAGCACCCTGAGCATTCGCGTTTGATAAACCCGCAGTGACTACGAGTTCGTTCTTCATTTTTGCAGTTAGCTGAAATGAACGCCATATAATATCTGTTTTGTCTAAAGACCTGCTGTAGAAATAATCCAGAATGTCAGACAGGAGTTGACGACACAGGAACAAATAGAGGTTAGGGTAGAACTGCACTGGAAGTTCTACAATAAGAATCAGACGCTAAGGTGTTGATTAGTAAATTAATAGTGGCAGTCTAAACGTAACTACCAAACGCTTGTCTGCTAACAAATGAATAAAACTTGAGACAACCTGGTTTGAACTTGATTCGCCCGTCTCATCACCTGTTTCACGATTTATCGGATGCATAGGTTGACGAAAAATAATTTACCATTTATCCTACACTCGCACAGCACCAACACATTACCAACTCCATCTACGAACCAAATCACAACTTTAACTAATTTTGTCATCGTATCTCACTATCGACTTATGTAACATGCAAGTCAGTCACATCTAGTCCGATTGTCCGTCGCACTTACGGACCGATTTTGGGGCAACGTGGAGACACCGGGGGACAGCGTTCTTCCGAAGGAGGGGTTCCAACAACAATCCTGTAAAAGGAAACAATACACAAACATGAGCCAAAGGCCCAGTAAGCCATGCACACGACTTACACGAACGCCCCGTCACCCAATTCGAATTCAACCTGTGCGCGCTCGCTGGTTTCGACCGCACGCTACACTCACCGTAAATTTTAGCCTCCATGGTAACGACCTTGCAAACATTACAACAAAAGTGTTTCTTGCAGAAATTTTTTCAACACCGTCTAGAATATTCAGTTAACTATCATTCCGAAGATATTATAAACTCACTCATTAACGGCCAGCTAAAGTGAACATTCACGACTCGTGGATAATTTTCAGCATTCGGTTCATTCGTTAGGCAAAGGGTGTAGAGGTCAGAAATGAGTTAGTGAATAACCCAAGTAAATGCAGGCGTATCTCGCTAAGCTATCATGGACAACGGAATGTACGAATAAAACTGAAAGGCGGCAGATTTGAAGCAAGTTACGGTCATCAAAGAATTCGACTAGCAGGTTGTAGTGGTCAGGGCTAGTTACTGAATACTCTAAGCAAATGCAAGTGTACCTCACCAGGCTATCGGTGATAACAACAATGAACAAATGAAACAGAACAGCTACGAGGTTACCGGCAAGTTACAGTAATGAAAGGATCTGACTCACAGGAAGTGTTCAAGATGACCACCACAATGTTCCAAATTACCAATATCGGGAAGTAGGGATGTTACGGAGTTACCGTGGACTGCTGAAACGCGGTCGGAGCTGCGACGATGTTCGTAATACGACGGAGCTAAAAAATGGGTGAAAGATCCGTGTAGTATCGTCAAGCGACTGCGCAACGAAGAGAAGAGCAGGCCAGTGTGCACAAATTTTGTATTGGATTGCAAGGTCACTTTTATCAATTTGAACAACAAGTAAGGGTGATACAAAAGTTGTTGTACAAAAGTGAAGCAACGTTTGTGAACAAAAATAAGGAAAACTCTACAGTACTCCCCTCCAGAGCATTTGTGAAAAATAAATGCTCGATAATCGTCTGAAAACTTAAGAATGAGGGACATGAAAGTTATCAACGAAAACGGGCTGGTAAAGTAACATGCCTACCGGAACGCGTGGTTGGACGGAGTGGAGACGGATGAGGAAAGGGTGATGATGTATGAGTCTGTTCGGTAGGCGGACGAAGAGAAGGTGCTCTTTTGTCATTACTGTCAATTGTGGGTGAAGAGTCGGATGTGTGGGGAGTGGGAGGGATGGATGCTTCAGGGTTCTGTGGTTCAGCAACATGAGTAAATGATTCGGGGGAAATTTTCCGATGCGTGTCAACATAGGCAGGTTTGAGACGATCAATACTCACAGTGACGTGTTTTCCGGAACGTTCGATGGTGAAAACTTTGTCTGTTCGTGAGATCACTTTAAAAGGACCATCATAAGGTGGTCGAAGTGAGCGCCGAACTGCGTCACAACGAACGAAGACGTGAGTGCAAGTCATCAAATCTTTGTTGAGTTGTTGAGGCCAGGAATGGTGTCGGGTCGGAAAGGCACGGAGTGCTTCCATATGTGATTTGAGACGGCACGCGTAACTCGTTAAGCTCTCCAGAAGAATACGAAGATGTCTTTCATGATCATCGTCAAGATAAACAGAGACAAAATCTAGACCACGTACAACTTGATCCATAAAACGCTGGAATGTCTGAGCCGCATTTCGAAGACCGAAGGGCATTCGAAGGAACTCGTACAAACCAAATGGAGTTGTGATCGCAGTCTTGGGAATGTCTTCTTCAGCGACGGGGATTTGGTAGTAAGCACGTACCAAGTCGATTTTAGAGAAAACACGCTTAGAATGTAAAGTCAAAGAAAAGTCATGGATATGGGGAATGGGATAACGGTCGGGTATGGTAGCATTGTTGAGCGCTCGAAAATCACCGCATGGTCTCCAGTCGCCTGGTGTTTTCTTAGGGACTAAGTGCAGGGGGAAGACCATGCACTCTTGGATGGGCGGATAATACCAAGTTGGAGCATGTGGTCGAATTCCGCTTTAGCAATTTTCAGCTTTTCGGGAGGAAGACGTCTGGGCGAGCGGTCACTGGTTGTCCTTTGGTCACAATGGTATGTGTCACGTCGTGTTTCAAAGAATGCGGGTGATACGACGGATTTGTGAGCTGCGGGTATTGCCGGATCAGCTGAGAATATTTTGAGGTCTTCACAGCCTTCCAAGATAACCGCCACAATATTCCAACTTACCGGTGTCCGAGAAACAAGGTTTTCGCGGAGTTGCCTTGGACTGCTGAAGCACAACCAGAACTGCGAGGATGTTCTTAGTATGATGAATCGAAAAAATCGGGCGAAAGATCCGTGTAGCATGATCGAGCGGCTGCACAAACAGCGAGGGGAGCAGACCAGTGTGCTCATATTTTGCATTGTACTGCGAGGTCGCTTCACTCAGTTTGACCAACATGCAAAGGTGACGCGAAAGCGTTGCACAAAAGTGACTCATCGCATGGTAACAAGAATAAAATATCCACGGGATAACTCACATTTCCCGTCTACAACAACGCACCATCTGATCAAACTTGCTATACGCAGTTCAAAAACAAAAAACAACGCAATGCTGTGAGAAGATCGCTGTTGACCGGATTTTGTGTAACTTCATTGTTAATCGTTTTACTGTGTTACAGCTTGTTATTGCTTCAATACAATCGGCGCTGTTTCAAGTGGTCTATTCGGATATTCCCTACGGGCTGTTGTCACCCCCTGATATGTTGAACGGCCGAAAGTTCTTTGTTGGTGGCAACTGGAAGATGAATGGCAGCAAAGAAATGAATGCTAGCTTGATTCATACTTTGTCATCAGCGAAAATAGATCCAGATACGGGTATGTTTTTTATGCACGTACTTATGCCTCATTGGGCATTTCGCAAACACAGTCTATAAGGAGCTTCTTTTCGGTTTTCAGAAGTTGTCATCGCACCCCCGTCGGTTTTTCTACTAAGCGTTCGCGAGAAGCTTGATCGTCGTTTCCATGTGGCCGCTCAAAACTGTTATAAGGTACCCTCTGGGGCTTTTACTGGCGAAATAAGGTGAGTTGCGACAGAACAATGTAGATGAAGTTATCTGGCATCTATCATGTTGATTGTATAAATTTTATATACCCATGTGTGTGAGTTGTGATTCCGCTATTATTACATAACTTGCATCCTTCAGTTTGCTTGGGCGTACGCTTAAATTACATGATCGATTTCGAATTCAGGTGGGTCCGGAGGTTTAGGATCATCTACGAATGCACGTCGTTGAAACCGAAGTAGGGGTTAGGTACAGATGGGTAAAATTGAGTCAAATTGGCTTGTACTCATGAACCTAACTATGAGTCATCTAGTAATACCCATGCAACCGACACAGCAGTCCACGCTGTACTAGTCACGTGATGGAAGTAAAATAAATTAGTATATAGGGGACGATGTATAAGACTGGATGTATCAGGAGTTATTGGCAAGGACCGTCAATGAATTCATGTGGAACAAATGGTAAGCAATAAGTATGTAACATGAGGCGAGTTACAAAGTACTAGACATGAAAAATGAATAAACTGTAATCTAAGAACATCACGTTCACGCCCGTAATCTCCGACTGATTGTAAAGGCATCACATCCTCTGGAAGGGTATTCCAGTGATCTATGACGCACCGATGTAAACGGGATTCAGCGCTTATACTGTCAGACCGAGGTTTTTTGACTTTAAAGGGTGTCCACAGAGGGCCTACAGCTGTGCTGAAATAAGTAACCCAGACGGATCAGGACCGATCAGGCAGGTCAATATGCGGTGGGTGAGGATCAAATCACTTCTTAGTCGTCGAAAGAACAGCGTGTACATGCCTAGTCTGTCAAGACTTTGTGAGTATGACAGACCTTTCACGCCTTGCCCCAGGCTAGTACCTACACGCATTATCTTTTCCAGCACCACCTGGATATGTCAGGTTCGTCTGGACGCAACATTCGAGATAGGGTCTCACAAACGCAGTAAGTAGGTTACAGAATTTATCCCCCGCAGACATCCGAAGGCTTGACGAACCATCCATAACACACGAAAACCTTTGCTGGCAGCCTGATGCCATTGACTACTTGCCTTGAAGTTGCCGGAGGTAATGAAACCGAGGTCCACCCGCCGATTCACAATAGGCAGTTCCATTTCTTCCAGTGCGTACGTGGGTGTGGCAACACAAACAGAACTAGTGGGTGTACTGCGTTTTTTACGACTTGTTGGCAGCAGCAACTTTGTTGACCACCCCTAAAGTTGCTTCAGAACCCCCTACAGGGCCTTCATATCTCCTGACTCCTCCACGATCCTTCACATCCTGAGGTCATTCGAAAAAATACCAGTGAAGGCACTTCCGGAAGATCCGGAACCTCACTGATGTAAACCGAGAAAAGAAGAGGTCCCAAAACCGGTCATTACCACAGATGGGGAAGAATACTTGTTCCTACACGGCACACTGCTCCCTACCCCACAGAAACGCAGATACCCATCGTAAAACCATCCCACCCAACTGAAGAGTGTAGTTTCATGCACAGTCTGATGAGATACCTTGTCAAAGACCTTGTTGAAGTCATCAAAAAATACATATATGGCATGGTCCTGGTCCACTACTCCCACCCAGTTCTCCGCATTAAGACGATTTTCGAGACAAGAGTGCCCACGCCTGAATCCATGCTGGACTGGACTAATGAGCCCAAAACGGTTCAGATGAGTTTCGATCTCTTCTTCTTGTCAGCCTTTCGTGGAGTTTCACCACGATACCTGTCAGGCTGGCAGGTTGATAGCTAGACGGTATCGTCCTGTACCCCTTCTTAACCATGAGATACCACCGCCTCACGCCACTTCGCAGGAGAGATCTCGTTGTCAATGGACTTCTGAAAGGCCAGAGTAAGCGGACTTCATGGGACCTCCGCAGGTTCACAAATTACTTTCGGTTTATGTCCATACGATCCAGCGGTGTATGTGGTGTTCAGCTCCCTCAGTAACCCAAGAGTTTTAGCCTCAAAGATCTCCACATCCCGTAGGAAGAGGCGCTCTTCGATTTTTGTTTCTATTTTCCTGAATGAGGTGGGAGGTTGCAGCATGAAGGTGCCAAAATATTGGCCCTACAGTAAGCACGCCTTATCGAAATCAGAGTGAACAGAATTTCCAGTCTGGCCCACGAGCAAAGGCACTAAGCTACTTTCCCCCCATTTATGTTTTATTTTTCCTACCCTCTTGGTCAATCCGTGAGGATGTTTGGGTGGTCCGTTTAACCGTTGAGATGGTATGTAGGGTGCAGGAATTGACACAGTCCGTAGTATTCTCCGTGATCTGCCTCGGCTGATGAACTGCGGTGGCCCTCATAGCACCGGGGTCTTCCTTCCAGATGTTAGAAGAACGAGGTTGAGGAGCACCCCATCCCTGGTAACAGCGCCGAATCACCACAACATGTCGCTTAAGCCTAATGGTTGTTAGCAAACCAAATCTCAAACAAAGTCGATGGATTTCGCGAAAACGAAATTTCTTTGTTGAGGAGATCTGATCCGTCACAAAATTTGTTAGCTGATCAACGAACTGCTTCATTGATATTTGAGGAGTGGGATTCAGCAGATCCCCTGCAAAGCTTTCTGTTGCGGCTAAACGGGAGAGGAGCCCGCCAACATCTCTGGCATGATGACATCTAAGGTCAGATATCTGTTTTATGTGTCCACGAATAAACTGCAAAACATCAGACGAATTAGAGATGAGACGTCTGTAGACGACGGTCACTGTCAGCGTTCCTCCTGGACGCGTGTTCATGCATAGCGTTGTGGCTCCGACCGTTCCATTGGCAGAACTGAACGATTTGGTCCACTTAACCAAGATCATTTTTGATTTGCAGAGCAACACCGCCTTTCTGTCGCCGATGTATCCAATCACATCTAAACAGTGCGTAGCCTGCTAGAAGCAGCTCGCTCTTGTGTTTCTCTGGTGTTCGCCACGTTTCAGTGAAGGCAAGGACTCTCGGTTACCGATGATCAGCTAGAGCTTGCACTTCATGTATCTTGCCCCTCAGACTACGCACATTGCTGAGGATTTCCTGAAGGAAGCTGGAGCCACGATTTGAGGATGGTAAGCCAGAAAACCATGATTTAAGAGAGCATAAGAGGACTGTCAGCGAACTATTCGAAAAACCGCGGTTTTGAGTCCATTTTCATCTGCTGCACGTCCTGTCCGTAGGTCCTTAGGAGTCTCATTTTCTGTGAGACGATCAGTCAGAAGCAGATCTTCGTGGACACCTGCCCCAGACTCCTTGAGTTTGAACGCAAAGCGTAAGAAGGCTGTGCGTTCCTCGGTGATAGACAGGACCACTCAGTAGCCTGGGTCGTGGATCCATAGTTCCGTCCGGATTGTTACTCAGGCGCGTAAGCTTGAGGACCGTGACGCATGGGAACTTTGGGGGCAAAAGCTTTGTCACGGAAATTTTGAACCAGTTAAAGTCGGCTATTGTGCGATTATGGTTTGCTGGGCGTTCAATATGTTTACTCAGGAAACATGTCCATTGCTTGAGACGGTTAAAAGTTACTGCCTGATCCGTTGCCCTCTCTTCAACGACCCTTAAGACGTCCCTTAGTGACACATTGTAAGCAGGATTATGGAGAAAACATTTAATGGTTTCAAAAAAACACATAATCGCGAGCATAAAGAGACATAACGCAATGTTCAGGTACTGTGAAAGAACTGTCAGACTGTTGTATGTCATACACGTACATGTGGCCGTAGGCATATAACTGACCTCGTGCGCCCCATGTATCTTATTGCACCTGTCAATGGCGTACCTGCATCCATACCATTTCTAGTTCTTTCTTAGACTTCTATTAATTTTCAACCTTCTTAGTAACGTTTTCTTCTAGGATATTCCACGTCACTGTTGAGGTGAGCGGCAGCCCGAGCCACAGTACCTTTTGGTCAGGCTCATGGCTGATATGATGATGATGTGTTAACTGGCCATGGTACAGTAACCAACATCATTAGCGTGGATACACGCCCTCTCCAGCTGTTGTCATTCTTGTAGTGCGGTGGCTTGGTTCAGCTCAATTTTCCAGACTAGTATTTTAACGCCATAGACGTACAGCCTGCAAAAGACGCCTTAAGACAGGTACTACAGGTGTTTCAAAACAATCGTGTCCCAGCAGAGTTTGGTGGTTCTAAATGATGTTGGTTATCAGTAGGTTTGCCGAGTGTATACTCATTCGGTTTTCTTTTAGGATATGTTGACCCTCAAATCCAGCGCAACATACCGTCGGCGCTTACTTGAGAAGTGTGCAAGTTTGCGACCGATAGCCAAGGTCATTACTATGGTTATGGCCATGTATTCCGTATACTGACACAGTCTCCCTCACCCTGCACCGCTTAGCATGACCGTTGATGTTGGAAGTCCGACCTATACTGCTACCTTGACGAGGTGGTCGGGCTTGTGTGCTGTTTCGATCCGGCGGGCTATGCTGACTAGGACTCCGGTCCTTCCAGGTTCAACCCTGTCAGACAGGCCAAAGGGGAGCAGCCAGACGAAAAGCAGTTACACTCATAGGATTGTATGTCGCACTACTGACCGCGTAGGAGTGCTTAGGTAGTGAGGCACGATCCTATGGGCATACAGCAGAACTATTTTTATAGTTGCGGCACTGCTGTCTTCCGTATCAGGAAGAAGGGGGTTAGAAAAGGTACCCTCTTGAGAAGATCCCAAACCTACCACCTAAAGCGAGATTCGGCTTCACCAAGGCGACCGACCTGGGCATTCATATCTCCGGCCAAAACGACTATATCAGAGCCACGTGTCGACCGAAGGAGAGTGGCCAGATCCGAGTAAAATGCGTCCTTGACGCCGATGTCACTACAGTCAGTAGGAGCATAAGCAGACACAATGAATAAATTTCTGAAAGTTTGCGTCTAGAGCTGGTTTTAACAGAACCTGCCAAGCGGACGGCACAAAGTCTACTGTTAACAGGAATCCAATCTACTAATGCGGCTGCGGCCGTCGTGCTGAGAACTATACCTACCCCAGCCTGACCTGTAACAGCGGCTGTGGAGTCACCCGAAGTGTATAACCAGTATCGGGTAGACAATGCGGGTGCTGTTAGTTCCATACGTTGACTACTGTCATGGATTCTAGTCTCCGATATACAGCAGACATTCAACATGCAACGAGTCTAATGTTCGTGCGTGAGCGGCTTGCTGACCTATCTGTTTTAGCGTGTGAACGTTGGAGGCAGCCATATTAATTCGCGTTCTAGGTCTATGCAGGGGACGAGGGAGGCCTGAAGCTGAAAGGTAGGAGACGGAACTTACCGGCTCAGTGTTACCACGGTTAGCTACATCTGTTATAGAACCTGAAGTCTGATCATCATCAT
>LOND01028716.1:27869-38821 GCA_014220965.1 Paragonimus kellicotti | reverse complement strand
ATGCTATGTAATTAGACTTCAAAAAAGACATAGTCTGTCTGACGATGATAACGAATCCTTCGGTTTATTTTTCTATCTCCTTCTCACATGATTAACTCACGTGTTGCATTTAGCCTGATGAATCACCGAAATACTATTGTAGTGTATGTAATTATTCTCAAACAGCTCGTTTTATGGTAGGCGGTTTGACTAACTTAACGCCTTGTTACAACGCGGACGCAATTGATCGCGTTCTGACAATCTGACGGATGAAGAACATTGTTTCGTGTAAGGCTTCTTGAGTGATATTTCATCAGTCCCGACTATGAATATAACTAATTTTAAACAGCGAACACAAGAAGACGATGTACTTGAGAGTGCAGGTGATACGTGACTATTGGTCAAGAAGAACAAAAATCAATTAACAGTCGTCATATACAGAGTCTAAAAAGCTCTGCAAAAATGCGTGGATTATAACGGATTGTCAGCAGTATCTGCTATTAACAAATAATCTGCCTGTCACATTCCACTGTTAATGCAAACACTCGCACGACTGCAGTATCAGATACATAACTAGATGGTAGTATTAAAATACATGCTGCAACAAGATGCCTATATGTCAGCTGGCAGACGACATCTGACATCATCAACGATAAGGTGCACTGCCTAAACAGGACACCGACTATGACGCATTTCCGGTTAACCTGTGGAGTAACAGGAAACGCGCAGAACAGTTTCATGAACCTTTAGCAACAACACCCTTGTATGTCATAGTTCCGGTTACCCTGGTGGCTAGCATTTTCACGTACATAGGTCTAATCCTTCAAGACGTGATTCCCGTCCTATTCTGATGTTTAAAACTCCAGTTACTCGTGGTTAATTCGTCACCCCACTCGACGTCAAATATTGGCGAACTGAAAGGAACCTAGAAGGATCTAGAAAAATCAGGGCCTCAGCTGGATTCGAAATAGTAACAAAAACAGCAAACCGAATTACGGCTCAGCTACGAAGCCAGGCCTGGAGATCGAACCCCCCACATTTGGACACTGTTACCCACCAGATCCATTGCCTTATAAGGAGGCCACCAAACGATCCAGAGGATCGACTGCTCCGGCAGGATTTCCCAAGCACGGTGTGCGTAACTATGAGAGATGAGAACTGTCAACCAGACTTCTGGTTGTACTTCTCATGTAATAACAAAAGGCGTGAACGGAAATTTCACCGCATCAACTTCAAGGCACGTCATGGGAGAAGGTAGATCTGTTGATCCGGCCCACTTAATCGATGTGTTAGTGCGTAATCGGAGCTCTTAACTTCACGCTTCGTCCGGACCAGTTCCAATCAATGCCCACTCTCCGGCACTGTTGATCCACACAGTATGCCTTCCTTAAAACTGAAAAACATTCACTCCACTATGCATATCTCAGTGTTTAAAGTTCATAAAGGAAGAGGGTAAACAAATGTTAGAATCTCGCAGTCGAACTTCGTACGCTCATTCCGTTCTTATTCCAAACATATTTAGTCCACATAACGCGAATCAATCAACCGAGAACACACATCAAAGCAAAAAAGTCGATTTAAGTGTGTGTGCAGCCCGAAACGGTTGAAGACAAGCTAACATGCTGTTGAGACTTGGACGAAGTTTTTCGGACGGCATTGCTGACGACGTATCTTGCAACGAACTTTGGGTGAGTTTGATAACATAGTGGTTGGATCGGCTTTATGGAGTGCGTTTGAAAGTACAGACAATACGAATGCATGATCAGTTCATATACTGCCACTGGTTACAAAATTCATACCTTGTGGCAAACGGACTGAATTCAACGATAATGAAGAAATAATATCATAACGAACGCCAGAAATCAGTCAGCGAACACCTCCCGCGGTAGACTTGGAGGCAAGGGAAAGATCGGCAAGGAAAGCCATCATCAGATGTTCACCGTCAAATGACACACAGGACCACATGTGGGATAATTATTGCCAGGTTTCAACACAAGACAAAAGCTCGTGATAACCGTGGCATGGGCCCTCAATCATGTGGTCGGTAGTCAGCGTTGTTACCGCTGAGTAATTGCGAGGCTCAACAACGACAAATCAAATTCGACTGCTAACCAAGAAACGCATTTTGTGCTGAAAGCAAATTATCCGAAAGCAAACCTATACCAAGAAGTGTTCACACACGCGATTACACCACAATCGACAGTTGAGAGTTTTCTAACGTGGTCCATTTGAAACAATTGACAGTCACTGGCTTACAAAATGTTTCCATTATCACCTGTGTGAACCTACGCTTCTTACACTTGGAAGGCTCCGAGCGTTGAACATTAACTTGTCGGGGTGCATCTGTAACAACATCGACGCTGAGTGTAAGTAAGGCGCTCAATTTTAGCAACAAAATGTACGGTCACATGCCAACAGGCGCGATGTTTCCCAACAATAAGGAAGGTTTACCGCCAAATTGTAGTTGAAGCCACCGTTAGACAACAAGTAGACGATGGATGTTCGATGAAACTTGACAAAGCATTACAAAAACGCTTTAGGATCTCCCTTTCACTATACCTCCACCGTCTTGGAGAGGTTGACACATAGGTTTACTAGGAAGGACAGTTGATGGGAGGGACACATTAACAGTCAACAATGACAGTGGTCTTTCATTACTTGTGAGAACTCAAAACACGCGCTGTAGCTGCCTGTCACAATGTCATCTGACCGACACCCTTTTAGATGGCAACTGGGGGAACTACCAATAATGTGGGCAAGATCAGTCCCTCTTCTAACGAAGCTGAAACATAGTGTGTTCCGTGAAGTCATCAACAAACACTTCGCGCATGGATATCCAAACGCATTAAATCCACGACGTTGAGATTTGGTAAGACGATATGAAAAAAGCAGCTTTGTAGAAAAATACTGAATGTTCTGTATCAGATGATAAGAATGAAATTCGTGTACAAATACGGTCAACATGTTCAAAAGTGTAATATCAGTTGATTCCAACTTAGTTCTGTGAACCAAGATAAAGCTCCTCATGCTTGTAAGAACGTCACAACAGTTCTTCTGCAAGCAACACGCAAACCATCCGGAACCGCTCCAGATACAGAAGTTTACAAAGCCAGTTCATCGTGATTTACTACTTGAAACATTGGGTTCCCTTTAATAACTTCATCAATGCAGAAAGAAGACATGTTGCGATATGTTAACATTTCGTTTACTCTCATCAGTCGCAAACGTAAAACATGCGAGTTATATATGACACAAATAGAGATAGACAGGGTATGGACACGCATACAGTCACACCACACGTGTTACGTCATCACCACCACGGCAACCCTATGGGTTGCTTCAACCACTTTTGTGCACATAGCACCGGTTGGTGGTGGGTTCTGATCAACATGGCTTCGCTAAAGGCCAGTAGCTTCGGGTTCTGTTGATGTAACAATATTTTGAATGATTTAATTAGGTCAACCTGGTGACCTGTTATCATGAGGTGTCTGGCAATCGATGCCAACAACGTTTTTCTCAGCATTTCTTGTTCCATCTGCAGCTTATCAGGCGTGCTAAGCCCTATGAAATAGGAGTTTTGACCAAACCCCTCTTGTATGCTATCGGGGCAAAGCTGGAGAACTGAAGATATTGTCCGCCCCATGTTGCTTTGCGATGGACCGATCGCTGTAATGTCCCATCCTCACGCCTAGTGATGAGTACATCTAAGAAAGCTAAACTGCCGTTTGATTCCCTTTCGTGAGACAAGGATAAGTTCGGATGAATAGAGTTAAGAAGATTAAAAAACAAATCAAAATGGTCGGTATCCGTAAAAATCAAAATATCATCAACATATCGTTTGTACAATAAGGTTTCGCCAATATTATCTGAGACTTGCCGTTCAATCATTCCCAAGATGTCGGCTAATGTTGGGCCTAACGGACTACCCATAGCCACTCCGTCTACTTGTTTATAAGAAAGCCCTTCAAAATTGAACCTGACATTTTCTGTACACAGTAAAATGAGATCCTTAAGATATTCAAGTGGAATACCTATATCATAGTTTTGGCTGGAAATAAAATCACATAAAACTCAACTGTCTCTCGAAGAGGAACGTTCGTAAAAAGGGAATCAACGTCAATCCGGAACATAGTTTGTGAACTCACTGAAAAGTTCATCGACATTCACAGCATGATAAACAAGGGCAATGAGCCAGTACAAACAGCTCAAAAGAAAGATATATTTCTTATTTCTGCAATTCAAAGGCGACCATCTGGCAAACGACATCAAGCACAAATTGAATTCTGCCCTATCCCGTACGTATCCAGCTGCCCAATTACGCTTGGTTCAAACCACCAAAGGACCCGTTCTACACAATCGCGAACGCAGTTTGTCTGACCATTCTGTCTCTCACGTTGTTTACCAGTTCACTTGCAGCTGCGCGTAGACGCTTAACATAGGCAGAACAGAACAGAAAACGACAGCTATCTTCAGCGCAGTAGCAGAAACACGATACCGCAAACTTGTTAGAAACAACTACATGACACAATCTGAAAATCGATGAATCCGGTATCGATGATCCCTCGAAAGTCCCGCATCATCGAATTGCCAAGACAACCTCAAATCGATAAACAGGTCACCAGTTTGACCTATTAAATACATTACAAATAATCGGCAATACATAACGGAACCGAAGCTACTGCAGCTTTAGCGAAAGCCATGTGATCAGACACACCAACGGTAGCTATGCTGCACAAAAGTTTGAAAGCAAACCCAAATAGTGTTTCGCCGTCTGATGTTGATGACACGTAACACTGTTATATGTGACTGTATGCGTGTCCATACCCTGTCTATCTCTATTTGTGTCATATATAACTCGCATGTTTTACGTTTGCGACTGATGAGAGTAAACGAAATGTTAACATATCGCAACATGTCTTCTTTCTGCACTTGATGAAGTTTTTAATACGTTTTATCTACTCACAATCTATGAGTAACATGGCTGACAGATTAAAATGGATAATCCGGCGAAACTTCCCACGAATATATGAAGCAAACGGGAGGTGACAAAAAGTAATAAACCGAACAATGGAACAAAACGAGCGTTAGGTTATGTCCAAAGCTGAGGCTTACGAACACAATACGAAAAGCGTAACAAGTGTACCAAATGAGAGTATTTCGAGGTCGCCTTTGAAACGTGAATAATTTCGTCCACTAACACCTATTCCTGCTAACGTGATTAACGTCATAAGTCGAACCGTGAGTAAGCGTTCACAGGGACAACGACCTCGATCCGGGTTAGAATCTTGGTTGGCTCAAACGTTCCTAGTACCTAGGTTTTCACAATCTGGTAGTATACGTAGCTCACATATGACCAACTGTATTGCGTAGTAACCAGGGTTTTATGTAATAACTAAGAGGTTAATTTTCACGAGATTTAATTATACCGCACATAGGTATCAGCAGAGTAACAGAGGACAACAGCTGAAGCCATCAATTCATTACAAATATTTGAACAAAACGATGAGACAGATCAAAACCACATATAACAAGCGATTACATTATTGATGCGGCACCAGTAAAGGAGAACATCATCTGAACGTAAGTGAAAAAGATAGCAGGGATTGAGGCTGAAGAAGGCAGTAATAGATCATCAAAGCAAGAAGCAGAAAACGAGTGACAATCTTTATAGGGCTACGGAAGTCTCAGACATTCGCGAACCTTAAACTTATGTACCGCAGCAAACAAGATACAAGATATATCCAAAAACTATGCAACATAAACGTTCCCAGCCGAATGAAGAAGCAATCTCAACCATACAAATGAAGGAACCCTTCCGCAGTACGATAATAGTATGAAGAACAATTAAGAGTATAAATTGATTAAAATGGCCACGTACTAATTCATGACTACCGTCACATACATGACCCTACAATCGTGCCTTAAAATTGCTCGAATATTTCCGTTCTTTCAGGTTGAACAGCTCAGAGCAAGATATCTGCTTATTTTATATACTTTAAATGTTTTACGTTTTCTACGGAAATCTGGCGCGGATTGGCTTAACCTTCCCGAAGGTGATGTTGGACAACTCAAGTTTTCATAACATAATGTCAACTTCTTTCTACAGAGCTCCTATCCGGCCGATCATGAGATCTGTGACTGACAAACCCGTCAGTATTGTTCCTAATGGACTTATCACCACCACACTATCGGAAACCATCGACTCGAAAACAAGTGAAGTGGCACTGGCTATTCGGACTGTCAAGAGATCTGACCAGTCAGAACGGGGCCATCGGTCACAATTAGGCGGAGGACATCGGGCTCATTTCCTTACAGTCCATTAAATTGCGAGCTGAATTGGCTCCTTTGACCAGTAGACGGTTGCTAGTGGTTAAGGGTTTCTATCGGTCTCACGTCCAGAGGGGCGTGCTTTGAGATCGTGATATACTTCGAGAAGTAATATGAGAGTGAACCACTTTCTGAAAACCTTTTCTTTATTAGCATAACTAGCTGGCGGACACAAGTACACCAGCATCAGTTCCGAAACGTGTGAACATACTATCGAAGCATTCGAAACGAGCTGCGACTGGCACACAATTGCTTCTCTGAATGGGGTATGTGTAATGGCGCTTACAAGTGGCCTCATGCGGATTGTATCGGTTATGAAGCTCCGCCTCGCAAACGACATAGAGACAAGGTTTTGTTGGAAACAAAGATTGATATGATGTTGTAATAGATTTCTGTGGACCCAGCGATTGCACTGTAATTTTTGAGATTACACATAAAAGTCGTGTTTGAGAGGGGTTCGTCATTAACGACGAAACTGACTGAGTGACAAGTGTATGACAATATTATCCTAGCAAGCACTTACGAACGTTATGTTGCCGATGTTGTCTTTCAAGGGGGATCACCATGTATCATTACTTTTCACAGTCCCATCAGAATTCATCTTTTCAAAATGGAATATAACGATATTCATTCATGTTTGGACATTTTGATCACCAGATACCTTGGTGACAAAATGTAGTGAATAGTTGATGGGAAATCGATTTGGGATAGACATAACCTGCACACTGTCCGTTTTGTAACAGTCGTACATAAACGTAATGCGGTAAAAACGTTGACATGACTGAGAAGCCTATGCAGAAGATACGATTCAGAAGGAAGTGACGTTTAAAAACGAAAAACATGATGACAAACGTGCATCCACAGAATTTTTTCGGTATCCACGACATATCAAAAAGACTGGCATCATATTCAACAGTAAACAAAAAGAACGCGTTTCGTCATTCAGTGAGTGGATGAATTTAGCAATAAGAGGCACGCAACCGGCTGGTGTCACCGAAGTGGTCAGTGCAAACGATAACGTAACGGCATTCAACTATGAATCCGACAATACAGAACCCAACAACAAACAATACTGATCATTCTCCGAAAATAGGTTGTTCGGGTGACCCCAGCTCGTCCAGAGTTTCGTTACGCAACTAGACCTCTAAATTAGTGACGTTCAGAAAGGCTATACTTACCAACACTTGGAAGCCAATGTTGTGCGCGCGCAAGTCGTCGTCAACGACGACTTGGTGTGGCATTGATTATATCAGTTCCGGTTAAGTTGGAGCAATCTCTCTTTCTCTGCGTGTTACATTACCATGCTCATACCATACACATTATGCGCTACCCATGTGAGCAGAGTGAGAGTAATTAGCATACATTCTGTAGGTGTGTGTTTCTCCTATCCACATTTCTGAATCAGAGTAAAGAAACACAGTATTTTTAATTCAGACCTCTGTATAAGTTCTCTATCAGGTTAAACATCGACGATGACCACATAAGTGATATACTATGGACAACTCGTTAACCGATCAAGTGAGGATGAACAAAGTGAATAACACATTCCGAAATGTTTCGAGTGGTACAAAGATCAGAAACTTGAGACTCAATGAGATTCTGCCATCCTCAGAGATGAAAAACAACTCGACCTGAATAAACCAGATGCAACTGAAGTCCGTGATAAGCACGTATTAACGGTTTAAAGAGAGGAACATGCGGCATCCTGTACCAAAGTATTGAAGAGTTTTCTGCTGTCATCCGCAAGTAAGAAAAACACTGTAACAACAGAGTAATGGATTAATTATAAAGTCGGAGAGTAATGTGCAGCCAGTACACAGCGTGACAGAAAAATAACACCCTCCAAAAAGTATCCTACATAATCGGCCTTTTTATTCTGTTACTGCAATCATACGACATCAGACAAGCAATGTGTGCTAAGGTCTGGATTTTGTGACAGATCATGTCTCACTGTCCGCACGTGTCTACCTTGTACCTTTCTGGCACCACGCCACTGATTTCCGAGGAATGGCATGCCAAACGTGTAGTACTGTGGTAGGTACCGTGACCTCAGTTAAATATCACTATTACAATGGACAGTTGGGGAGCATAAAATGTTGACCGACAACGGGGATTAGCAGACTATCAGTATTTTTCAAATAGGCACATCGTGGTAAAGTACCAACAACACAGTAGGAGGATGGATATCACGTTACCGTACAATCGGTTGCTGTTCAGTCATAAGTTGGTCAAGAGAACGGCAGTACAAAAACAAGTCGGTTCAAAACTGGTGATGACGTATTCATACGGAGTAAATTAACCATCAAGCCAGACGGTCATTTGAGCACAACAAAACAATGTACGCAATACACAGAACAAGCTGAAACCATCAACTGCTAGTTATACATGAGACTACTGGATCAGTCCGCTGAGCTCAACATGAACATGAGGAACAAGTTGGATCAGACAAACACGTTTTGCCTGAATCAATCCCATCAATTTACGACCAACAGCAACTGAGCCGAAAACGGTCATTGGTTTGACCAACGCAACGACGTCCATTAAGCAAACTCTATACGATTCATAAAAATACATCAAATATGTAATTTATATTGACATTACAATTTGTGAAGGTCAGTTTGTAATTAGACCGTTTATGGAAGCCACGTGCAAAGATAGAAGACAAAAATGTATGCGAACTGAATCCGTCCGGCAACCGAAATATTTCCAATATTACAGGAAACAGAAATAGCAGTGATCACTGACAAAAATCTCACTCCGAAAAATATAACATATTTCAGCAATTCGATTGTCATGCCAAAACGACAGCACACAGAACAGTCAGCCAATTCGGCAGAACCGAAGGATCACCAAGTTAATATAACAAAAAACCCGCTATTTCGTCATGAGTATGGACAAGGTTTCCAATTAGACAACTACACAACTATTCCATCAACAGCAACATATAGCAAAACTCGTGGAACGGGAAGTAAAATGAGTGAACAAGATATTGTTGTCAAACAGACGTTTTTACTCGGATTAGATGGAGTAAACAAAAAGAAAATACAACCAACGAACTGATAAAAACAAAGAAACGTAGAAAGTGGGGAACGCCGACGCAACTGAACAGTTTCATTTACATTGAAAGCATCCGATAGACAGACTGTTCAGAGAACAATAACAGCAGTGAATGCCAGCAAGGTCGTGCATGGTGTGATTGCAGAACGAAACAGAAGCTGCACTGGTAAACCAAGTAAAAATCGATATAACAATCAACTCATTACGAGTGTCCTGTTTACCGAGAAGTAGTGACATGTCGCGTGCACGCATCCACTATCTCGAATTATGCACGAGGGGCTACTAACCAATTATGAGTGTAAACGTGTCAGTCGAGATAAAATACCAAAAGCGCAGTGGCAGTAACTAAAAAACAAACTTTCAGTCCGCATACCAAAAGCGTCAATTAGAAAACAGCGAAAGTTGTGCACTCACAAAAACAAGTTCATCTACCTTGTGGACATGAAACTTGAGCCTAGAATAGTTAAACAATCGCAAGACTGAATCCATGCATGGGTAAGCCCAATCAACTGACAGTATATAGTCACTAAGTGACTGTTTTGCGTGATAAGAGGATGAATTAGTGTCTAGAGTAGTAACTCCATTGGCTTATCACAATCCTTTTATGAACAGTACATCACACATCCACACTCTTGAAAACCAAAAGAACTCACCCCATCAATCCGACCAAAGAATCCACGTGATGTTCCGAACTGAGTGCAATCACGGTTAACTGTTGCAAATGCACTTTGATCAAAGCCTTGCCAATGAAGGTTGCACCAAAGAAAGACCAAAAAGGAACCAAAAAATGTCCACAGGTCATTCCAGCAAGATCGAATAAGGGGTTGGGAATCTGTAGATCAGAAGAGGAGTGAAATAAAACATCTGTTAGTGACATGACACAGGTAAGTCAAATTGTTCAGTAGGCTAACGATAATTGGAAAAGACCAAAGTATCGTCTACACAGTGTCCGCAGTAGAACAACAGTTAGGCGATATCAGTTAGTTATCCTTTCACCACAATTGTGGAAAAAAATTATTCAATGGACTACTAACTAGCGCTTTGCCATCAACTTGCTTATACGGTGCTTTAGAAACTGAAGCTAACGTTCTGAATATAAAGTAAAATTGGGGTCTTCAGACAGTTTGCCGGTAAAACAATTCACAAATGAAGTCACTAGTTTTTCGCTACCATTTCCAGCAGTCAACCCAACGGACTGTATATTCGTTGAAACGCATTGCATATACCAGTTTTTACGCAACTGAGGGGAATCGACACAGGTAGAATCGATAGATCAGTGGCTTCAAGAATGAAGTAACATGTACCCAAGTGGATTCACTCCAAGAAATCCAATTTTTCTGTCCAAAACCGCCTCATTCCTTGAGAAAACGATTTTACTCAATTAGAATGAACGGGAATGTCCTGAACAGTCGAGAGGTAACATTCGCTATTTTTTTTTACCTGTTCGACCTTTATTCCGTTATGCACACTGGTGACCTCAACTGCTATTTTTGGTGACTGTCTTTCGAAATTCTGATTCGAGAATGTTTGTAAGTCATGACACATTACCAAATAGAGATATCTTGTATTTTTTTTCAATGTGGCACACA
>LOND01028716.1:10523-27769 GCA_014220965.1 Paragonimus kellicotti | reverse complement strand
CAATGAGTCATCAGGTTCAAATCATTCTGACAGCGCAGGTTTCTATAAAGATTCAAAAACTACAAGCTCAGAGAGGCTCTGAAACATAACCGATGACAAAATCGAGCAAAGCGATTATTCAACAGGACAACGGGAAGAGCGTGAGAGGTTCATATTAGAAGATTGCACGTTTCACCACGCACAGAGATTTGACCTCAACTTAATGCGAAGACTAGCGCACTTCGATGACCTTTTGAGCCAGATACAGCAGTGTGATGAATAAATCGAGAAAGTCACTTACACGAAACGGGTCAACAGATAGGATGAACTAACCTCCCGACTCACCAGATTTTAGAAAAGGTCCGATGTTTCGACATGAATTTCATTTAATATGTATTACCTCTCCAAACTAGAGCTATTCTTCTTTACTCTCCTTTTCACAATTTCATGACAAATAAGGGCAGACATCAGCAAGATATGTTGCCATCGGTGATACCTGTTGCACCACTGACGTCTACCAGCGATCGGTGAGCTTTTGTGTCGAACGGGTTGTATGCATGGCTATCGGTAACTGTGTGAATTAGCAACCTTACTGACTACATCGACTGCTGTAACTGATCGTTCACGCGCCCATTGTTCTCGCTATGCGCACTGTCTTGCGCTGCATTATGTTGTTGCAATAAACCCTTTGGTTATTTTAATGTCACTGTTTATGCCCGTTAAACACAACAATCTGACGACGGATTTAACTAATTGAATTTGGAAATTCCCTTAATCCACCACTCTGTTTTGGAACCTACTGCCGTACGATGACTTCAGTGAAAAACTAATTTCAAGTTGAACATCACCCACAATTGATCGCAGCTGTCGCATTCCCATAGACTTTCCAGTCGGCCCCTTTTCGAAAAGAAGCACTAGACTCGAGTTTCGCTCTCATTAGAGCTCGTCAGTAGTGCATATCCTTGCCACTGCCGGGACTAGAACTCCGGCCATGCTTTCATGAGGCAACCGTGTTTACCACTGCGCCATTGACCTCACATTAGGCACGACCGAATTATCATATGTGAACGCTCAACCACTTTCGCTTGTGAGTAATGATCAGGTTGCCCGATCGTCTCGAGAGGAGACACAGTTACTGTCTGTTAACTCCAATCGATGGTGGTTGAGCGTTCACATATGATAATTCGGTCGTGCCTAATGTGAGGTCAATGGCGCAGTGGTAAACACGGTTGCCTCATGAAAGCGTGGCCGGAGTTCTAGTCCCGGCAGTGGCAAGGATATGCACTACTGACGAGCTCTAATGAGAGCGAAACTCGAGTCTAGTGCTTCTTTTCGAAAGGGGCCGACTGGAAAGTCTATGGGAATGCGACAGCTGCGATCAATTGTGGGTGATGTTCAACTTGAAATTAACCAAATCCCCGACTACTCATCAGTAACCAAAAACTATTTTCACAAAGTATCACGATACAGTGGGCATCATACTGCTCATAGACTTCTGTGTGCATCGTCTTCGCTTTTTCTTTCGGGAGTTGTAACATGTCCACACGTGCATTACAGCTGATGATTCTGTCAGAAAAAGTCATATACAAAAGGTATCTTTTCAAACGTAATGTTTGCAAATTGTCGACTTCCAGATCAACAAACCCAACTGACAAGAATTTGAGTATTCAACGGGTCAACAATACGAGGATCAGTAGGACGCATCATTTACTGTCACGCTAAATGTGGATGGGCAACAAACTGGACCGGAGGTCGACAGTGGATTGACCGTAACAACACTGCCATTGAATGACTTACCACAACTCCCACAAATAAGACCATCCATAAGTCATTTGCAATCTGATACTGGTCAAATGGCGTGTGCTATCGGTGCACTTCTTACTCACATTGTACAACGATTGTGTAAACCACCTACGTTTTCATGGGAATGAAGGACCGGGACCAAATTTATTTGTTCGGGGTTGGACTAAACATCTTCCGGCGTCAAACTGTGCTCATACTATTGAGGCTCAGGTCCTACTAATTAGTTTTGAGTACACACACGAATTTGTTCGATCAGACGAAGTTAGAGAAGCTCCAAAAACATGCTGCACATTTAGTACTCTTACCGGAAGCAATACCGAGGTTCTGGAAGGCCCGGATTTTTCCATACACCCTTCGTAATAAAAATCGAAAATGAGGAGGAATGTATAACTGAAGCGGTCCAGTATTTAGGTTGGGAAACATCCATATTACCTGTATCGAAACCTGACGGTACAGCGAGAATTTGTGACTATAAAACAACAGTGGAACTTACCAAAAATTGAAGATATATACGCATTCTTATTGGAAGAGGACTTTTTATCACACTGGGCTTGAGTCAGACATATCAACGAATTGAACTAGATGCAGATTCACGTCCTTGTACTGCAATTAACACCTGCACAGGGTTGTTCCGTTACACCTACTCTTATTCGGAATTAACTCTGCATCCGATCTTTTTCAACGTACCACTGATTTTTCTGCTAGATACCTAATAAGTATGAATCTCCTGATGACATTCTGCTCACCGGAAGCAAAAGAGACCAGCTTCTGTAGAATTTGAACCTGGTTTGGCAAAGGCTTTCAGATGCAGGTCTTGTGTTCAAAGGTATAAAAGTGAGATCTTGATACCCAGTGTTAAATACCTCGAAGTTAAGATGTCAAGGGAAAGTTTACAGCTAGTAGAATGGAAAATAGAAGCTCTGGTCGATGTACCATCACATAAGAACATGAACCAGATTCGGTCAGTCTTTCCACAAGCGTCGCACGCATGGTTATCCACATGTTTGAATCAGCCATCTTACCGACCGTATCCATTGCCGTAACTAATCGTACACAAACCTTGTGGTCTCACAATGCATACTATCTTACGCTGAATTAACTATGCTATAGCGGTTCTATGTTGTTACAATAAACTTTTTGACTATTCAACCATCATTCCGTGTAAGCGGTAAAACATAACAGTCACTCAGATCAGTGGTTCCTAAACAATTTCAGTCTCCCATACCTCAGCTTCCTAAGGGCGACATCACCTCTCCCTTAGGGTATAATACCATCATCCTCTCGTCCGACATGCAATACGTGAACATTTAAAGCATAACTTAAGACGATTTCACAAAACCTAATGGACTAAATGCAAGGTTAAGGATCAGTGCAACTAAGGAGCTTGCTGCAGTGAGATCAGTTTATAAAGACCATGCTAAAAGTCACTCAAAACGACCCCAGATTTCCACACTCAGAAATACAAGGCATTCCTCTATCAGAAGAGTTGAAGAGATTTTCCACAGTCAACAAGTCCGCATTCACTACCGAGAACACACAACAGGGAGATAAAAATCATACCTGGACAAGCCTGCCAAAAACGCAAATTTTCCGCGGAAAATTCCTTTTCCAACCACCGTTGAAATTCCTCCAATCCGATGGGATCTTTCAATAATTCATAAATAGAAAAGCTCCAACGCTTGATGCGACGAATAGGCAGATACTTCGGTCGAAGTTCCGTGTTCCAATAATCTGGGTTGTCGGAAATCCATGGATTCAGAGTACTGGCGGATTCATGTTGAGCATCATAAGCTGCAGGAGAAACATAAATAGATCAGCAGTAAAAAGCAAAAGTTAGCTGATTGGAAACAACCATATGGAAACATGCGTATTAGACAAACTGAATCGTAGGCTACTAATTTCACTGGCTCTAATCTAAACCTTCTAGCATAAAACAATAAATTAAAACACAAAGAACCAAGTAAATGAAATAGTCAACACAGACCATGCCCAATGTTTTATGAAAATTCTACTAAATTATTCAAGACAAACGTTACAGAATTAATTTTACATCTTGGATCACCTTGTGAACAGTCAAAGCATAGGGTCACGAATGAAGTTGTGTTTCCAACATATCTGATGCTTGTGACCGGCTGGATACTCTAAGTTTCACGTATAGTGTGTGAAATATTATAAGACTGTATTACGATTCCGGTCATCAAAAACCGCGATAAGAAAACTTTGAGGAAATTGACAGTAAGTGAGAGGTACCAATCGTTTACAGGTAGACACATCGCCATCGTCAACAGGCTGAAATGTTGGATAGCGTTTCAAACCAGTGATGTAGGTGATCTCGGTACTTGAAACCTGGCGGACAACAAGCATCAATTTCATCCAGTAATTCACAACGGCCATGAGCTTGACCATTAGGTACTGTGGTTACGGGCATAGTTCACTGCAACAGTGACGTGGATAAGTCTAAAAGAAAAAAGACTCACCAAAAAAGATGAGCTGCAAGCATCTCACCACTTTCTCCAACTGTTGACAGTCTAGATGGCTATCCTAGGACAAATGTTTTTTTAGTTTCTCAGAATATGTGACGGTAAGTCATAGTGCCTGTGGTGCGGCTGAACCGCACTCGATGGGGACAAACTGTAAAGAACAATGTTATTCAAACGCACTCAGATCTCTGTGCCTTAGATCGTCAAAAACATTCGAAATTATGCCTTTGGCCGATAACAGGACGTCCTTCAGATGACAAATAACGATGGTTAACAGAGGCGGCGCGCGTCTTCGCTATTCCTGGGGGCATGAAGTCAGCAAGCTAACATAGTGGATACGATGTCTAAGAACAAGACATACAGTTTTCAGTGACCAGAGTGTAATTAACAACAACTTAGTTTCCTGACTACGGGTTGCACCTCGACAGTATAAAGCTGAATACAGCCGAGAAATTAAAAAAAAGCAAAAGGCATGAAAGTTCGAAACCGGAAGTAATTTTGAGTAGCACGATTCTTTCTGTTCAAGAAAATGACGTCTGCTGGTTTTGAAGTATGCTGCACACAATACAGAATCCTAACGTATAATACCTTGAAGGAACTGTTCTCAATGACTTTCGACACAAGCACAAGTTGCTTAACACTACAAACTTTCCAAATTTGGAACCGATTTTTAACTAAGATGACCTTCACTACGTAGTCGTACCTTTGTGTATTTCGTAGAATGACACCGAGCAAAGTATACTCAAACGACAATGTCAACTTCCAGGTTTTTTCCACTTATTGCTTTCTGTGAGTACGCAATTCGTTTTGCAGCATAGTGCACGCCCGGAGCAAAATCGGGAAAACAAGGATTCGTGGAAATCGAATGCCTTGCACTTCTATCCACATGATACCAAGCGCTATGTAGGAGGTGCTTAGGATAGACAGCAGAATTTTTAGGTCTGATGACTGCTGTTAACAGAAACACTATTAAATCCTCTCATGGCATGCTTTAGAATTTACAGAAATAATACAACCTGTAGGATACCTTAACAACAGCTTGGAATTAGAAGCCATTTTGTGCATTTGAAGGAGTGAACTATCGACAACTTTACTACCGATACCATAGTCGTTGTTCAATGAGTTCAGCATACATACACGGTATCCATGAGCATTGCTGAGTGTCGACGTTTGATTCAGTCACCAAGACTAGTGCGACTCTACATTTCGTTACTCAACAATACAAATCGATTCAGTTCGACATCACTACTGACAAAGTTTAACAATCATCGACATAATACGCTTCACACTTCTCCATAAGAACTGGCATTTCGACAAAAATGGGTCAACGCTATTCCACTATTCCACTACGATCCAACACACTTGATATGTTTGGGCTAACTCATGTGATGGTTGCATACGTAGTAACGGCAGCACGGGAATGTTAAACATTAACTTGCGGGCGGTTTACTCACAAAGAAATCACAAAGTGTACACCGTTTTTAAGCACTGTACCACAAATTTCTGCTGTCACTAGGGAGATGAATTGGATGGTGCATTTGACGTATCACTCCGACGGATATGCACCAAAAATGCGAACCATTTCAGTTGACGCATGGCTCTCTACGTCTACTTTATGATTACATTCTTCAAAATTTGATTCACTTTCAAGCGTCATCGCGTGGCAGAAACGCCGATGACCATCGAGTCGTTCATCTATTCAACCATTCATGAGTACAATACAGAAGGTTAACCCAAAAGGTAATCTCAATTCACATTACCCCGTTTTGAACATTATGAGTTATGAGACCCCTTGGATTGCGTAAACTAGCTGACATTGTAATCAGATCTGAGTTCCACTCATGCACGACTAATAAGACGTTAAGAGACCATGAAGAAAAAAGTTCACGATGATCAGCTTACGTTCGTTGCTCGGCAAAAGAGTCTAGAAGGCTCAAAGCCTGTCAACTAACTAATCAACTATGCGACGGCAATTCAGCATCGCTTCGAGGCCATGATCACGCAGAAACGTCCAAGGTTGACTGTGCCAAGTATGCTGTACATTAAATAACAGGATACAATTTGTATGCAAAAGGACACAACCAGACTGGAACGCGCAGTTTATATCATTTTGAGAAGTGCTGTATATGAAGAGTCCGAGCGTAAATTGATTTGCACATCATGGTCTGTGTGCAATGAACAGAACAATTAAGTTAAACTATACGGTCAGTACGAAAGGTATGCGAAAAATGTCCAACTGTGTGAACACCGCGCCATGAAGAAACACCAACCTTATTAGAAATCATATTACAAACCTGGACAGTGAACTATTTTGAACTTCGATATCAGCCACTCGGAAAAGCGCACCGCGAAATTAACAGATAGCGCATATTTCAGGCCTGACTAGAGGTGGTCAACAGACCAACGGGTGTAGAATCAGTGCACTTAAAAAACCAACACGTTAAGCCGAAATAATGAACTTGAGCGGAGCTACGAGAAGCACTATTTTCGAACATGTATCATAAGCATATCGATAGATGAGAACCCACAAGCGTTAGGAGAGTTCGAATTTCCGATTACGTGCCCCAGCGAACCGTACATGCCAGTACCACTGGCAGTCGTGCCCAGCATTGCTGAAGTTGAAGAACCTGTGTTGTTGTTGGAGCCACTTCCAGCCCGAGATATGATCCCGGCCACCGTCGAGGAGGAGCTTGGCGGGACAACTGCACCACCTGATCCATTGCGACCACCAGGAACAACCTTATCCGCCGACTGCCGTTCATTGGTGGGAGAAGGGGCTCGATTAGGAGCCGTTGGACCCACAGATGATACGCCGAGCTGGCCAGAAGCACCGCTAGTAGATGGCGCTGGTAACGTGGTAGTAGCAGATAGAAGCAAATCAAATTCCGAGTACTGGTCGCAAAAATTCTGAAACCGAAATGTCCAGAAGAAGGGTGGAAGAGGATTAAAACGTTACAATACAAGTACCACAAGTCTAAGTACTTGCTATTCCATTAAAACAGTCCGAACGGGATTGCATTCGGTGCAGCTAACCAGATGAACACGAAAAACGTTCGGTGCGAATCAGTACGAACTGTTTGCGATGTAGTGAAAGCAATCTGGATTGTAAGGCCCAAGCAGATAACTGATAACCATCACGTGACAACTTCAGATGGGTGAATGAAAGATTGCTTAACTGTAGGCAGAAGAACCACAAGTAGTCGTGTTAGATCTTCAAATCTATTCCATCGAGGGCTTGCTGTCATGCGACAGATCAGGTCGCCCGTATACGTTGGGTAGTGCCATCAGAATGCTCAAATCTTTTAAGCCTCAGGAGCAATCGAAATTCAGATAGTGAAAACGGCACTCAACGTTGCTGGTGGTGAACTAACTTTAACTCACCCATAACAGCCTCACTCACGACGGCTATGTTTAACCAGATGGTACTATCACTGGAGTTGTTGTTCATCGCAAGAATGGCAAGGAATACAACACATGAAAAATTATCGAGAAAAAAAGAGATAACAAATAAGAACGTTGAAATAGACGAGCTAATAATGTTGTGGATTCAGGTACGCTACAGTAACGTTCTCAACCGATGATCTGAATGATCAAGAAATAACCACCTGGGGAGGTGAAACCTACTCTAATTATTTCACCGGACAATCAAGGTCTTCATAGCAGGTGGCCGCGTCGTTGCTATACCCAATTGCTGGAAGTCTTCATGAATAGTGCGGTAAACGTCAGGTAGACTACGAAGTACGTAACTCAATCATCGTGCCGATGGACAAGCGCGTTGGTAAAACGATTGTAACATTTGATGCAGACTAAATTATGAAGATAACGATGGGAAATCATTGCAAGTCTGCTTGCATTTTCCTCAAGAACAAGCCCAGATTCTCGGTTACTGAGCAAATCGGTCGCACACAGGAAGTATACACCCTTCTTTCAGAAGGCAAACGAACATGTTTCAGACACCACAGATGATGAATAACACTGAGGACAATACTCGCTTTTGCTAACAACAGTGTAAGCTGACGCGATGGTGCAACCCAAGTAGGTGAAACGGCTTACTGCCTGTAGTCAAGCAAAAGGAAAACGCGCCAGTCCTGGAGTAGTACCTCGCGCGTTGCTGGTGTGAAGAGCATTCTACAAAGACCAGACTGGTCATACGCCTTATTAAGCATAGACTGTAAGGGTTCAGTGAGAGGGCTGAGCAGGACAACCTCATTTACAAACCCCAGCTAAGTGTCACGAAGAAACTTTACAACATCATTATTAACATTGTGGATGGATTTCCTGGGATTTAGCGTACAGGTCAAACACTTGTTATTAGAGGAGATCAAGATAAATCGGTAAAAAAATGATCAACAGAGCGAAGTTATCAAGTTTCCATCGAACTCCTAAAATATAACCACTCTGATTACACATTTAGTTATACTACGCACTAAGAATATCAAATCATCGTCTACCATCCCGCACACTCATAGCCGAATCTCCGGTCAACTGATCAAACGATGGTTTGATAAAAGGAAATAAAGGCAGCCACTAGTAAACCAGGAAGAGTAAATCGTGTCTGTCAATCGAGATGAGGACTGCTCGACCTACCTGGCCTCTAACCGGAAACGCTGGACACTATGGCGGCTAATCGATTCACTGGCGTGAATATCGATGTTGTTCGATCCAGTTGTCTGTGAACTAGTGACAGTTAATGAAGCAGTAAAATGACGCCATACTACCACATACTACTCGGTTGTCATTTTGCAAGACACGGACAACCTGGTGTCGACTGTCGTAGTTTACAGGCACGAAGTCAGTTCCAACCTTTTCTCTTCTGTTGTCTTTAAATTAGGGCCAACTCTTTCTCTTATAGCTACATAGTAGTTGAACACAAACGCTAATCGCTGATAAAATCCTAGTGGTGATAACGAACATTAAATCAATGATTTTGTTACCATACAACGTATGAGATCACAGGTAGACTAAAAACTGAGGTAAATCAAGTTCAGATAAAAACCGTGGAACTGGCAAACGATCGGATTATTAATGTTAATTTAGGAAGCTAGCTGGAACTCGAGAAATACGAGACGAAAAAAACGAACAAACGAGCACATGACGAAGGTGGAATAGTTTTGACTTTATCCATGTTAAAAATGACGAAACAGGCTTCATGACGATTGTGGAAAGTAGGTTTAGCAATTACAGTCGTCTATTAGTTGAATTTCATCGTATATTTCGTTGAATTTTAGACCCATTTAGTGTGTGTGACTGGAAGGCTTGACAGCAGCCAGTCGACAGGTAATCTAGTCTGTCAAGTGATAAAAAGGAACTAACAACGAAAGAAAAGAAAAAGTACACATAAGCAGGGTATCGTTCTCCCTAAAGGAAGTCGCACTGACCTGTAAACTTTCAGTTGCTTTTGTAGTCTTGATTTTGGCTCGAAAAGCGGCGTTCAATCTGGCAACAACATCACGCAAAGGCATGCCGTCCAAACTACAAAACAGCAAGTAGCCATCTGGAAATAAAGTGTACAGAAAATCGGGGAAAATGAGGAACCTGAGAATCACTCGTAACACGGGGGTAGAGAGGCAAACACACGATCGACGTTTGATGACTATCTGGAGCATCTATGGAATTGACGTACTTCCTCGCCAGTGTGACGATGGAAATTACGGCATTTACTTGAAATTATTGTGATCGAGTTCGAAAAAGTGACGACTTTCCAGCAATACACAGTCTAGAACGTAATAAGTCATCCGTAGATTTAATATAACAAACCACAAACAATGTGTGCACTAACGTCCATAATAACAACCTGATGGTAAGATAAGGATATGCACAGGTTTACCCAAGAGTACAATCTTGCAATCATAAGAAGAGGGTGCTTACCCGGCCCGCTTGGGATAGGGAAGCTAGCAGATCGACAGGGAGGTTTCTTCGGTCGTTTCGCACGACACAGTTTGCGCATATCAACATCTGTGGTATTCACACAACCAGGCGGTGGGCGATGCACATCCCAGTAAGCCCGCTCCTGTGAATCCAGCACTAAACGTTCCAGTTTATCTCGCTTCTTGTCCACTTTCACTTCTGCCTCGGCCTGAAAATAAGCAGCCACAAGTACGAACGCGCGATTCAGTCCCAGCATATTATCAACAAAACAACGAGGCTGAATTCATTATCACGTGTTTAGTGATGAAAAAATGCCGGGTTACATGAGGGATTGAACAAAGCTGAAAGAACGTCGTCCCTTTGCACACCTAAAGCCGTTTTCAACCCCGTGTAGTCTTATCCTATGTCTTGTGAACGTATGCGTACTCCACCGTTGGCAATATTGTTGTTATTCTTCTTGGTGTTCTAACCGAGGATAGCAAAGTTCTCTCTAGATATATGAGGTGTGTTTGAATGTGGCGGTATTCCTCGTTATGATCCCATTGAATCTATCACGGTTCAACAATTTAAAGCACGTAAGTCGTTTGCCCCAAAACTTTCGTCGGATTTGGATCATTCTCCTCATTCTGAAATTTCTAAATGCACATCACATCTTTAACTCAAATCTGCATAAGAGCGTACCCATGCATGCGGTTAATCTGTTGTCCGTTACCAAACACACTTTCATAATAATCCCGACAATTACAAATGAATTGGCGGTAAAGTTGAATTATTAATTCTAGTAAATATTCTACCTGAAAATATGCTCGTGTAAATACTGGACATTCACTCTATGAGGTGCACAAAGTAATTTCTTGGTCTGACTTGAGTATAAAGTGAACTGTTCGTGATTATCTGTAAATAAAACATTTGAACCTAGATTAATAAAAACAGTAACTAAGCTGATATCAGCGCTACATCAACACAGTCTCTCAAAGGTGCAAAAACTGGTGTACGTTCATTGATTAGTAGAACGACTTGCATCCAGACTAGAAAGTCTCGGCAACTATTTTTAGCTTTTGCACCAAATGTGCTGTACGGACTATTGCATATGCAGTACGACAAAATGAATGTGAACAAAAACCACTTACGCAAAATAATAAATAGTACCAAATAAGTCGGTTGCAAATTAATCGTAGGGGTGTGTTGAGACCGTAAAACAAATAAGAGGGAAACCCTGTGAATGACCCAGCAGTAGTCAACAAAAATTCACAATAGGATAGTTAGAGATGATTAATCACTTAACTGGATAAGATTGTGGCTACAGACAGAACTGGAGGAACAGGCTACTCAATGATAAGCGGCGTCCACAGAGTGCCAATAAAGAAAGACGCGACAGAATGAGGAAAATCATCTTTAGTTTTTTGACGGGAAGGAGTGGTGTCGATAGGGAAAAACTTGTTCAGAAACTTGTTTTAAAGATCCGACATTTCAGGTGAATTTTACGTAACATGGCATTTACAGCTACGTGACGGTTTAGTCCTGTGTGGGTTTACCACCAAATAGTCATCAAAAGATAACAGGAAGTAGTCGAGAAATCTCCTACAGACACCTTGATGAGTAGCAATAGGTAGAGAATTGTGCAAACGCACAAATACGGATGGTCTTAGTTCATTTGATAACAGTATGGATAAACACGATAATACAAATATACTAGCATCCATGAGAAATAAACACAAATTAAGTTAAACTTCTAAAATTTATTCACACGACTTCGCAATCTTACTCTAAACAATCTGATCGTAAATCTTGACAGGTAAGCTTTATAAACCATAGAAACAAGAATAAACTTATTTTTAATTAGTAATACGAACTAGAATTTAGGAAGTGGACACACAATATCTCCCCTTCTCCGATGACAAAATGATATTCTATGAAAAAAAAACTTGCACAAACATGATAACCCTGAACAGTGATAATCCAGAAGCCAGTATGAATCAACGTTTGTTTACAAATCAACTAAACAAAGCGGAAGCAACTTTCCCCCTGTTTCGACCTAATCTGTATCAGATCATAAAGCAGAGTTCTATTGCAAACCGCGTATCAAAGAGGCAAATCCGCTAATAACGTTTTCTTCGGCTTTTACATACTTTTTCCAAGGTAAATATGATCCGAATTTGAAATATTTCTCATGAAACGATTTTTCAATTTCTCAACCATTTCCCGACCTGACGATGGCACTTAGAGGAACGGCCGTGAAGTTACAATCATTCGTTGAGCTACCGGACAAGAATACCTTACCACATCCGCCAAATCAATTTCATTAAAATAATTTTATGTATAGGTTCAGTAAAATCAGCAACACCCCAATCTTTATCTGCTGACGTTGATTTCCTTTACGTGAAAATAATCATCCCTTAAAATTTTTGAACTATTGTTCAATTTTCTGTAACTTTTTCTCGGAAATTGTGCAGTATGATTACACCCACCAAATGAGCAAAGCACCTGACAACTTTATTTACATGGCACCGCTATCAATAAATCACTTTGATTGACCTATATCAAAGCGTTTACTTCATGGTTTCCGTGGGTTTAGTTCGCATATATGTTTTAGTTTGCTGCATATCCAGCGGGAATACTGGCTGATGCTTTCATTTTTTTTTCAAATTGTCAGGTTGAGTTTGTAACGGCCGATGCCATACTTGAATCCTCGCTTCCAAAATTACTCACATTTATCTACCCTTTTTTGCTTGTTCCAGTAGCATTTTTACAGCCAGAACATATTGTACCTTCCATTAGCGAGTAAATACAACAAAAAATCTAAGTTAAATTGAAGCACAGGCATACCTGAATGTAGACAAACTCCCATTTGTGACAATACACATTCTGCAAACTAGCCAAACGCTCGGCCTCAAATCCAGCCAGTTCGAGACGCTGTTTGTTTTGCATGGTACGCTTGCAGAGATAGACCGCATAATCCATGGTGTCAGCCTCCATGCACCGACTGGGATAAAGGAACGGTGTCTGGAATCGATAATATGTGTGATTGTCATTTTTCACCGTCATCAGATGATCGTCGATACAGAACAAATAACCCATGGACGCAATCCGGCTGGCAAGATTGATGGCCTCAGCGACGTCACTTGCTCCCACGTGTTGCATTAGCCAGTGAACGATGTCACTGCCTAAAACACGGAGAACAATATGTAAACCAGAGCGATAAATTAGTATAAAATAAATATAAAAGCAATCACACTATTGCAACCCTAAAAATGTAGATTCGTAATGTTTTGTGACACCGCTACTTAACAATAGAATAGATAGATTATCGGATTTAAAACAGTCGACGACAGTCGCCATTAAATGCATCCTTTTAGAAGCTCAGCTCGACTGATCCGCAACGGTTGAGGCGGTCGGGATCTCATTACTAAATTCAAAGCACTGCGCGCAGAAGCACATTTGTGCTCTCAGCATCCCTTTGTCAGTAATCAATTTTTCTTGGCTCCCCAATGACCAGTCACACGTTACAGAAGTCGTTTGTGGTCTACTTAACTGAGAAATGTCTGACTAGGAGAGTCAGCATGAAACATTTGACTAAGGTATGTACTAAACGGATAACACTACCCCCAGACACTTTTCTGACAGACGTTTACCGACAAAACTGCAGGAACAATAGAGTAATACCATAAACTAGCAATAAAAAACCACATGCAAAGCCAGAAAGTCCTCCCAACGAGATTCCGAAGTTTCAGAAGGGAAATGAATGCCAAGTGACGGATGAACGAGTCAGGCGGCTACTTTCACAAGTCCGTCGTGTGACAACTTCAAAACATTAGTCACGAGCTAGCATTCGAGTTTCCGGGCACAAACCAAGGCGCAAAACCAGCGGAATAGCAACTATATTCCGTACGCCTCATACGACTGGAGCTCATTCAATCAAACAGGCAAACTAGTTACTTGTATCTATGTGTCCAAGTCGGCAAGTAAGCATCGATCATGATTAAGTTGAAGCAGTTATGACGAGTTTTCTGTTTGACTAGTCTCAAACGCAGCGAAGAGGGACAAACAGACCAACCTTGATTCACACTTTGTAGCAAAAGAGTGATCAAAATAAGACAGAACAAGTGTATGAAACAATTAAATCACGAGATGGTACATACACGGAAGCCAACACCAATCTTTTGCTAATAATGGATAAAGTAATTTCCAACTGAAACTTTGGATTTTTGGTCCTGCGTACGACAGTGCTGCAGTATTGGAAAAAGAGCCTTAAGATAGCATCACACTCCTCAAAAAAGCCGCAGAAACGGGACGATTTCCTTAAAGACCCATCATGCTTGTGCTTCAGTAAGAGGAGCTCGGTTTCTCGTAATCATGCAACCCGGCAACCCACAAGAGGAGATAAAGTTACCCATCATGCTTGTGCTTCAGTAAGAGGAGCTCGGTTTCTCGTAATCATGCAACCCGGCAACAGTGCTTTTTACCATATACTAGCGTGTTAGAGTTACACGTAAACAGTACTATTCGTGTGAAAGAAGAGGGGATAATTAACTTCGAAGAACAAATTTAGTACGATTCAATGTTTAAAATAGTCTTAGACAAGACTTCGCCAATTATCTCCACAATTACTGGCATCAGCACTCGGCACTCATGTTGTGCTGCCATACGACATTGTTAGTTAAGCTGAATTTCCAGACTTCACACTTCATAGTGTGTACTGACACATGAAATCGACCGCCGTGAATTGAAAAGTAAACTTACGGAGAATGCGCAGACTATGAGAACCTTACTTGACCAAACCAGCCATATATGCGAAGGAGAAACTTTTAACAAGAGCCAGCAGGATGTTGTTTCACTGACGGCCGTTGACAAAATTTTAGCGAGCATGTGTTAAAAAGATTGTTGACGAACTTATAATTTGTCGCGGCGACTTGACAAATGAGCTGGGAACTTTGGGGAACCGTCTGATTGGTCTGAGCCAACCTACTCAGCTGTGTGGTGGAGATGACATGGTTAGTTACGACGCTTCTGACGATCATTCATCGGGAATCGGAATGACTCTGGGGCTTAAATTACTGGAACATAACAAAGCTCCGTGTACGGAACTCTAGATCACTACAGGAATGGTGACAAGGGACTGTTGTCTGAAGTTGCCACACCCCTCAGTACTGTACGAGAGACCAGAAAGGTGCTTCATAATTGGTGCATACTGGCGGTTATTCCCATAGTCAAATACAATGCCTGAAAGGCACATGACAACCACAGAGGTATTAACCTTGTTTCTATCGAATCCAAGCTGCCCATAGATCTTAAAATGTGTCGGTCTTTGAATCACAGAAAACCAGAATGAAACCGGGCAAGCTCCCGGCCTCATGGTAAGTGTATTGATCAGACCTGCACCTTGCTACAGATATTGTAGCATCGACACCCATTTTTCTGGACGACGGTCGTGGTGTCCTTGGACCAGAATAGCGGCACCTATTTAGTTGCCCAATACGTTGTCTTGGACCGTCCTCATTGCAGGAATCTCAGCGAAGTACGTCCATTTTTGGAGGCCATATGCGCAGCCTGGGTGCAGACGGCATGCTTACGGTGAACTATCCCGAAGGCTTTCCCCCTTGAGTGATACCGGACAGAAGCTTTTCTCTTTGTTTGATCAATTTTGTGATGGGTAGTATTCCGGTAAGAGAGCTCAGAGGTAGCAAAATGACTGTGGTTACATATATGGAAGATACTACTTCACTAGGTTCTTCTGCAAAGAATATGCAGTCCGCGCTGAAGTGACTAAATGACAAGGTTGGCAGACACCAGTTCTGTTATTGAAGGCACGTTGGTTGAGATTATCGACCTGGGCAGTATTATCGGACTGAAGTGCTGCTAGGGAAGTGACCACAGGGTGGAAGCACGTAGTACACTCATCAAACCTCATCAATTGTGGCGTCCCGAAGACATCCGATTAAATGTGAAGTATGTAATGTGTGAGTCCATTTTTGTCTCATGTATCAAGCACCTGGTCCAGTCGTGCCGAATATGCATCTAGATTTTCAATATTCGACCACATATATATATAATATACTAATATATTAATGCATTATATACATTAAAAATATGAAAAATATTGTTCCGGAAAAACGGGAAAGATATGGGGGTGGAGAATGACACCGATGCACACAGCGATTCGCAATATAAGCGCCACTGGCTTTCATTATTTGCCATCTCAAACAGCATCCCCGACCAAATGTGTACACGATCCTTCGGACTCCGGCCAGAAAGGCGAGAAAGCCATACTGAGGTCAGCTTCAGTGACACTGTCTTCACACCAAGTCATACACTGCCTACTAGGTTGTATCTTCCCCGCCAACCCATCACCAGCAAGAACGGTAGATCGTGGCAAGGCGTCGGGTTCGTCTCCCGGGCTGGGGCCCTCGCGACTCACAGAGTCGGTGGCTTGAGACGTTAGGTGAGATGGCGGCTAATCGAGCTCAGTGGCGTGAATGTTGTCGTTGTTTGGCCGAGTTGTCTGTGAAGTGAGTGCACTTAATGATGCGGGGCAGTGAAAGCCGTAAGGAAGCTGTCTTGCTGATGACGCCTTACTTTCACTTACAGCTCGGTTGTTTGTTTGCAAGGTGTAGGCACCTTGATGTTGTATGTTTGAATATAGACGTAGCTATTTTTAGTAGTTAGGTCCCTTTCCCCTCTTTTTTCTTCTCTCTTCCTATATAGCGTTTTTTTTCCTTCGTGGTTGTGTGTCAGTAAAGTGCTGATATATTGCTATATATGATGATGATAAAACATCAAACTCACTGAGGCACACAAAAGAATCCCGACAAACCCAGCTTGTAGAATTAACCGGTGTAACAACAGTTCAGCACGTTTTTGCAAAGAAATGCTTTTTGAAACATTCGGATCAGAAGCCTGATCGGTTGCAATGATTGCCTCTAATTCTTCTAATTCTTCATCATCATGCCGATCGGAAAGTCGAGCTCCACGTGCCATGAAATAAGGAGGCAATTCACCGATTGCAGTTCCCAGACCCTGATAGAATAAAAAAACAGAGCAGAATTTAAAGCCGTGATGTAGAGGTCAATATTTAAAAAAACGAGCTATAATAAATCAATCCTAACCGGGATGGAAAAG
>LOND01028716.1:0-10423 GCA_014220965.1 Paragonimus kellicotti | reverse complement strand
CTCCAGATCTGAGAGAGTACTAGCCAGAGCAGCTTGCTGACCGACTTGTCGGAGAGTGCGGACATTGAAGGCGCCAATGTTTACCGGTTGTCTTGGCCTCAGAAAACAATTATCGCCCGAAGGCACATGGAAGGCAGAAGAAATGGGAGTAAAACAGTAGGAGAAAGTCGTATTGGGTTAGTAATGTCACTGTCGGGAGAGCGATAACTTCTGATACTTCCCGGTCGTTTATGCCGCGGAAGGGGGTTGACTTGAGGGACCCCACCCCGAGTCTCTGACTCAAAAGTCTGACCTGCGAGACAACAGGATACAGGGTTTTCTTGGGGGACCCTACCCGGAGCCAATGACTCAAAAGTCTGACTCACTTGGCAGTGAGGGGCTTGCCTAGCCCGAGGGCGCAGTGAATAAGACATTGATGTCTGATTCTGAGCACTGCTGCGCGCAGTGGATGTACTCAAAGCTACATCGGGCTTTTGGGTGATAGATGTTTTTCGACCGTATTGGATAATACGCCGGCGGTCACGGTCAACCGTTGGGCGATCGGAGTGCTCTTTGTTTGAGGGTACCTTTTCTAACCCCCTTCTTCCTGATACGGAAGACAGCAGTGCCGCAACTATAAAAATAGTTCTGCTGTATGCCCATAGGATCGTGCCTCACTACCTAAGCACTCCTACGCGGTCAGTAGTGCGACATACAATCCTATGAGTGTAACTGCTTTTCGTCTGGCTGCTCCCCTTTGGCCTGTCTGACAGGGTTGAACCTGGAAGGACCGGAGTCCTAGTCAGCATAGCCCGCCGGATCGAAACAGCACACAAGCCCGACCACCTCGTCAAGGTAGCAATATAGGTCGGGTGGTGGAAGACTGACTGATCTTGATTATGCTGACGATAAGGTGTTACTGCTTGACAATTTCTAAGCAGCACAAAACAAAGCTAAATGTTACTTCGCACTTTATTAACTACTTCGGAATGCACTTCGCAGCTTCAAAGTGCAAAGTGATCCTACAAGGTTGCTGTGATTACGTAGATTTAGTATTAGATAATGAATTTGTGGAAGTTAACTGGCTTGTGTACTTGGAAAGTTGCATCAGCAGCGGCGGAGTTGTAGGGAATGAAACGGAAGCGCCTGCCTCTAAGGCTAGAGCGGTATTCGCTAGTCTAGGACACCTCTGGCGACTGAAGCACCTCTGAGACTTAAGGGTCGCGTATATAAAGCGACAGTGACATCTGTATTATTTTGCGGTAGTGAAGTTTGACCAATCAGAGTAGAAGATGTGAACCGTCTTCAGGTATTTGACCACCGATGTCTGCGTTCGATCGCTCGTATCGGGTGGCACCAGCGAGTAAGCAACGAGGAGGTTAGGAAGCGGGTATTTGGATAGTGATTGTCAAACGAGTTCTTTTGTTCAGTCGCTACATTTGCACAGACTTAGATGGTTAGGTCATGTACTAAGGATGCCAGCTAGTCGTTTGCCACACCGAGCACTTTGCCGACGCTGCGGCCGACTGGCATAAGGTGCGAGGTGGACAGATGATCTGGCAAAAAGAAATGAAGTCGTTCACGAAGGAGTAGACCACTGTAAATAGGGTTCGCCTCCCAGACTGGGGGTCTGCGACTCACAGAGTCGGTGGCTTGGAGACGTTAGGTGAGATGGCGGCTAATCGAGCTCAGTGGCGTGAATGTTTTCGTTGTTTGGCCGAGTTGTCTGTGAAGTGAGTGCACTTAATGACGCGGACGCGGGACAGTAAAAGCCATAAGGAAGCTTGCTGATGACGTCTTACTTTCACTCATAACTCGGTTGTTTGCAAAGTGTAGGCACCTTGACGTTGGATGACTGAATATACACGTAGCTTCTTTCAGTAAGTAAGTCCCCTGCCTTACCGTTCGTCTTTCTTCTCTCTTCTTGTACAGGGTTTGTGTGGCATTTAAACATCAGTGGGAACCACTGATGTATTGCTGTCTATGGTGATGATGTCTGCGTTGTACACCCGTCTTACTGAAATGTGTCAACTCGTTAAAATCGTCGTACGCACGCTCTGAATGCAGTTTGCATTTATGAGACGTTGTCCTGAACACTCCCACCTTGAACGGCACCCAACTGAAGCGTCTTATGTTTTTATCCTCCTCAACTATGCGACGATATTCTGGAGGATGCACTCGAAGGTTTCGGGAATTTCAGAGAGATGCCTCCTCCAGCTAGTGCATTCATCCATACTGAGTATGCGAACGACATAACTTAGTTCTGCGGGAAACGTGCTGACCGCGATAAAAAAAATTAAATGATATAGTTTGTCTGTAGGGTACGCACTTAACACCTGAGTCATTCCGGCGCACGGGAACTCCAAAGTTTACTACGTATCACCGTGGTAATGAAAATACACAATATACACTGATCAAACAATATATTCTGTATGTCAGCGAAATGTGCGTTGCACCGCGCATTACCTAAAACAGCTGTTGACGACTGAAAGAAAGCGAAAGAAAGTCAAACGATGACGTCACTATGGGTTATGATGGCCTTGAACGTTTTGTTGAACAAGGCTAGAGAGAACGCCGGTCATGTTGGGAAACGTTCAACCACCTGTAGGATCACATGGGTGCATCGCAGGTGATGGCTAACCTGTATCCGTACGACTGTTTACCCTTGTTTTCCGTGAAATTTCACTACTTGTTGATCCTTCACACACTTGTGCCCTTTCTAAAGTCTACTATTCCACAGACCATCGTCAGTACCAACAGTAGCCTAAGCAACAATATTTCTATGAGCAGCTCAAAACTGAAAATCTATGTGCATAAATACAGTTACAAGTCTCCCGCCATTGTCAGCTGCATTGGAACATTAAGCAACCTCCTCAACCGCTTCTGTTCTGGAACAAGTTGATCATTCATATGATTTGCCAGCACGTGTAGTCCGTACCAAAATGTTAATGAGGGCGTCATAAAGAACACCCTTTGCAGTATTGCTACCTGGTGGAACGTAAGCCGTTATAATGAACACAAAACGCACGTTCGATTTGTGCCAACCGAATCTGACTGATATGTCGCGTTTGATAGCGCACAAAAGGCTACTCACTGGGCTCCAATCAAGCATAAAATGCTCTGTCTTGCACCTCAAAGCGATCTACACTCCCGCGTGATCGCAAGGCTCAATTTCGACAGCACCTGCAAAACATAAGAAGCACTTGGATGAGCAGTCATTAAGACGTGAACTCAACTGCACAACGGTACTAGAATAGTAGGTTTCTGTCTCAGAGGCACACCATGCATCAAGCTAAAGACTTTGGCGCGTAACTGTAATGACGGGTTATCGACCTACATACAGGAGAGGCTGTGTGCTAAAAACGTCAATGCTTATCAGTCGCCTTGGATTTATAATAAGATCAGAAGAAAAATTACCTGAAAGTGCAAGGAGAGTGGCTTAACTGAAAAGCTGAGTAAGACGAATAAGTCAAAGTAGTTTAATAACATCAATACCAGGAGATCAATGAGTTTGTGGTAATTCAACACAGGGCCGTGGAGTAGGCAGTATGCAAGATCCTGAACATGGGGAGGGTCAGACAATCACTGGGCTTTCCATACTCGTTTATGGAGGGCTGAATGATGACAAACGACCTACCAGGTCAATAAAGCCTTTAGTTAACTCAATGGTAGACGATTTCAACTGATGGAAGCAACCAGATTGAAAAGTCATACGTTAAAAAAGAGCGCATCGTCAATGCGCACCTTACAGGTATACTTCGTTGCAGAACGGGCATTTGCACAGATGTCTTTCAGCCCAAGAGCATCGGCGCGATCAAAAAATGAGCAACCGGTTGTTCCATTGACGTCCTACTTACGAGCTGGCTATGGAAAACGCGATTCCAGCTGGGCGAGGAGGACATCAATGTCGAGCCAATCCTCCATTCGTTAGATTACATGATCGTATGACAGTGCAGCACTTGCGAGGTTCGGTCATGCGAGTGATGTGCGGGATTGCAAGTAGCGTGAGTCACCGGATAGCTAGAACGAAGTAATATTTAGTTGCAATTGCTGGACCGTTTATTACGGCCGGTGGCTGACAAAGACTAGATGTTACGTGGAGGGATGGCTCGAAGACAAGAATGGTTTCTTGGGTTAGATTCAAACACTCGAACATTCAATACTCATGACAGCACGTAGCTACATCCGCAGCAGTAGCCAGCGAAACAGTAGTTGTCTAGCGTCGTAGGTGACGGTCTGAAAAGTACTCCAACAGTGACAGCCGAACACGCCTATTCATTTACAATTGCCTCTAAACCCCAAAGATTTACATGATCGAGCGAAACAGATGCCTACCTGAACATCACAGAACTACACCAGCTCAAAAAAAAATACTGCAGGTGACTAGTATTGTTGTCTGTGATGACGATGGTGATCGAAGATGCAGACCGTAGCATATTGAGGATTGTCGGTTTAGCAATCATGAGATTTTTGTCTTTGAAGGCAAATGAGTAAGTAGCTATAGTACATACCATGAGTTAACACGGTTAGATACTGCTGTGTTAGCACAGCGTTCATCAAACGGGTTCATTCAAACGCTTTACGGGGTTTATATAAGGACCGCTCCTCGAGTATGCCAATCAGGTCGTGTATACCGGCCTGAAGAAAGACATACTAGCTGTTGAGCGTGTCCAGCGCGCGGCTACCAAACTAGTCACGGGCTTGAGAAATGTCGCGTACGAGTCTCGACTTGAAATTCTTGATCTATATCCACTTGAATATCGACGACTCCGCGGTGATTTAATTCTCACACACTTCTTTAGAGTAGGTCTCGTTGAACAGTTCTTCATGATAGCGAATGATGACGGCCGGCGAGGACACAACAGGAAGCTTTTCAAGCTTCGTCCTCGGACCTTCCTTAGGCAGCAGTTCTTTTCTTACAGGGTTATTAACCTTTGGAACAGTCTTCCTTCTGAGGTCGTTAGCAGCACTTCTAGAGATCGCTTTAATCATCATCATCATCGACAGCAATACATCAGTGGTTCACACTGATGCTTAACTGCCACACAACCACGAAGAAAAACCTATATAGGAAGAGAGAAGGAAAAAAGAAGGGGAGGGGACCTAATTAATAAAAATAGCTACGTCTATATCCAGTCATTGCCAAACACCTGCTTCCAAAATTTGTTTGATTCTCATTTACCAAAAACCCATTATGCTAGTAATCTTACTCTGTTCTTGGTATTTACTGTAATCCCCAAGAGCGGTGCTACACCCTGTTTTCAATGATTGCATTTCAGATCAACAGAGCCCGCTTGACACTGAGCAACAAAAACCGGGAACCCTGGGCCTCTGCCTTGAACCCGTGTATCAATCGCTGAATCACACCCCCACACTTAATCCAGTTGACATAGACGATGCCAATACAACAGTACGGGTGAAACTGAAGCCAGTCTGCAAGAACAGAAAAACAGAGCAAAACTCGTTGGTTTTGAATTACACGTCTGCACAGTTGAAAAATACTTCATACCACATAGAAAGTACTAAATACACACACTGCAATAAATTGGAGCAACGTACCCACATAATCGATTCCATCTGCACCTTACGCAGTATGCGCAAAAAAGATATTTTTTCTATTAGATGAGTACCTTCAGGACAAACGATTCTGTCCGGATAAGGCGGACTGGGAAACTTCAGTGTTTTACACTCATATGCACTCATAGTCACTTCGGCAATGAATGGACCCTACAACCAAAATGAATCGTTTAACTGAAAATACCAGATAAAGAACAAATGTATGTAGTCCTGTGCCAAAACCACAAGATGAGAGAAAACCAAGCCAGACCCACCATCCCCACCAGAATGTCGTTTTCTTGAGACGCTGAAAGACCTGAATTTAAAGAATTTCGTGAACCACGGACAAACGTACAGTTGTGTGAGGACCATTTGTATAATTCAGGGCAAGAAGTACAACAGAAATAACAACGATAAAAAAGCATCGACGTTTATTTCTTGAGACCGTAAATCTGAGTTGAGTGAAACAATAGAAACATTCCATCAGGAAGTAGTAAAGTGTCGTCGCAGGATTCTTCCAAAGTACAAGGTTATTCCGATCATTTTTTTCAGCAACCCTTTTATTAATCATAGGAGGTGTTCCGTTTGCTTCCATCTTACAATTAGTGTGTCTTTTCACGACATGCATGTTAACTGAGACACGCAACGAGGAGCGTCGACTGACGCAGACAACTTTTGAATGCCGCCTTCTCAAGGTCAGTGGTTGAGTGGTTCAATGGGTTGTAGCGATTTCAGCGACTTGTTCACGGGCTAGAGGTTATAGGCCCAATTCACCTGATCCAGTCAGTTTGTCCGTTTCGATGTCAGCGGTTTTCTGTTGACCTGAAGGCAGTCATTGAAAACAGGGTGTAGCACCGCTCTTTGGAGGTTAGAGAATACCGAGAACAGTAAAATACTAATCTAACAGAAAGAACAAAATACTAATCTAACAACTTTTTAAGTAAGTGAGAATCTAATAACACTTTGAAACGGTCCCTAGAAGAGCAGCTAACAACCTCTAATGGAAGGTCGTTCCAGTGGTTGATAACCCTGTAAGAGAACTGTTGCCTAAGGAAGGTTCGGGGTCGAAGCTTATGGAGCTTCTTGTCGTGACCCCTCCGACTGTTATCGACTACTGGGGTGAAGAATTGCTGCACGAGTCCTGCGCTGAAGAAAAAGTGCGTAAGGATTAAGTCACCGCGGAGTCTTCGAAACTCAAGTGGGTAAAGATCAAGAATTTCAAGACGAGACTCGTAGGAGAAATGCCGCAAGCCAGTGACCATTTTAGTGGCTACTCGCTGGACACGTTCGATGGTATGTCCTTTTTCAAGCCGGTGTATACGACTTGATTAGCATACTCAAGCAGTGGTCGTATGTAGACCCCGTAGAGCGACTGAAAGGCATGCCTGTCTATGCGGGGAAAGGCTCTTTTTATCATCCCAAGAGTCCTAAATCCCTTTTTGCGGCCATCTGATGGTGATAAGAAAAGGATAAACCGGTCGACAGCCAAATCCTTGGGTATTTTTGTGGCCTACTTTCGCGATATCTATTACACTTTGTGCGCCATGTATCAGGAATACGTTCTCGGAGTCTCCCCCGAGTGACCTGTATGCACACTTGCTGTCCTTTAAGGGAGTACTCAGTCAATCGACCGCAGACATCTATAATCCGGTCAAGGTCAACCTGCAATGCACGGGGATCACAAGCAGTTCGGATTTTCAAATCTTCAGCATGAAGGTGGGCGTTGCTAGAAGTACGGTCGAGAAAGTTACTGATGTATATTGGAAACAATAACGGACCGAGTACAGATCGTTCAGAAACTCCAGGGGATTCGGTGTGGGAGGAACAAGGTGCGAGTTGGTTCTCACTCTAAAAGTACTGTCACTGAGGAAGGATGTAATCCAGCGGAGAACCTCTCCTTGGATGCCATAAGCCTTCTAGTTTATGTACAAGAGGACCGTGTGGGACACGGTCAAAGGCTTTGGCAAAGTCGAAGAAGATAGCATCCGAGATATGGCCATTGTCTTTGGCGTCTGTCAGGCTATCCATGAAGATTAGCATATTGGTTATGCATGACCGGTCGGGAAGAAAGCCATGCTGGGTAGAGGAGAAAAGGTTATTGGAGAAGAAGTGCTTAAGGATGGCGCGTTTTAACAGACGCTCCATTACCTTGCATGGGATGCTGGTGACACTGATCGGCCAATAACAAGCAGGGGAGTGACGATCGCCTTTCTTAAACATAAGTGTGACAATAGCCTACTTCCATGCCTCCAGAAGAGTGCTGGTCCGAAGTGTCTGTTTAAACAGACCATGGAGGGGCACCGCCAAACCAAGGGCCGCTTCTTTGAGGATCCGAGGATGGATCCCGTCTGGTCCCATTGCACTATAAGGATTGATCTTAAGCAAGAGATCCTGAACGTCGAGCACAGAGAATTCAGCTGTTAGGAGTGGGCATTGGAAATTTCTCCGCGGGAGAATCGGATGCCAGTTTGGCGGGACCACATTGTAGACTGCTGAATAATATTCTCTGAACGTCTCAGCAACCACCTGGGGGTTGGAGGAGATCCTCTGACCGGGGAGCCGCAAGGGAAGCGCTGAAGATTTAGTCTTCCTGTGGCCGTGCGTGTAGTTAAAGAGGAAATTCTTATTCTAGCGGGATATCGGTAGGATCGTTGACTGTACCTGCTGGGTGTTTTGACGGATTTACTTGCTTGCACCTGTTTTACACAGAGCGAAGGTTTTAGATCCTCCGGCTTGCCCGTTAGCTTCTGCTTAGAGAATAGACGGGAACGTAGGTCAAGAAGACGACGTATGTTCCGCGGAAGCGGTGAGCGAGAGGAGAACTTCCATAGTTTGTGAGGAATAAATGCCTCATCAGCTTCGTGAATGGCAGCTTTAAAAGAAAGGTAGCTTGAGTTCACTGAATCAGACACAAGTTTGAGTGTACTTAAGAATGTCCTTAGTGCGTCAAAGTCAGCCATCTGGAAATTTCTGGATGAAGTCTTTGTTACGGCATTTTGGAACCAGTAACAGATAAAATCGAAAGCTAGTAGCATGTGGTCACTGTGCCCCAGCGGTGGTTTGATGACCACTCTATCTACCAGATGAGCTTCATTTGTGATAACCAGATCAAGCAATGAGGGTATCTGTCCTGGACGGTGCCGTGTAGGTAGTTCGACATGCTGTGTCCAGGCTTTCTCATGGATCAACAATGCCAGGGATTTCGAAAATCCGCAGGCAGAGTCCTCTTGAGAAGCAGCTATATAGTTGAGTTTGGGTGCGTTGAAGTCACCCATAATGAGAAGATGGGAGAAACGTTGTGTGGACGAGAGACTGTCTAGGGCTGTAAGTATATCCTCGTCGTCGGATGCGCTGCACGACGGCGATCGGTAAATAACACCGACAAGGAGCGCGTCACGACTACGAAGTTGGAGTTTGAACCACAGTCCGTCGCATTTCTCTGGAGAGGTAAATTCCCCTATGACAGTTGGCACCGGGAGCTTCTGGCTCAGAAAGACAGCACAGCCTCCCATGCGTCCACGGGAGGAGTCTGTTCGATACAACGAGTACCCAGGAACATGCAGTTCGTTATCACTGATGTCAGCGGAAAGCCAGGTCTCTGTCAAAGCAAGAATATGAAAGCGAGTATCGTTGACTGGTTGTCTGGTTTCTGACAGTTTGTTTAGAGGGTTCGGAGAGTTAGCGCACACGCACTTGAAGGCTACTTCCTCATTTGGCTGGGAACCTAAAGAGGCAGGAAAGCGCGAGGAAGTGCCTGAGGAAGCAGTCCAAGCAGCAAGGGGGAGTGTCCAGATGGCGTCAGAGTTTCCTGAGCCTTCTTGGAGAGTACCTGCCGTTTCATCACAGCCTGAGCATATGTGAGCGTCTCTTTGGGACGCTTCGTCCGTTTCTGTTGGCTGGAAGGTCAGTGGCTTTTGGAACGCGTTCCGTTTTTGAATTATTGATGGGCGGTCGTGCAGCTTTGCACCCCTGGAAATTTGGTGGGATTTCAGATTAAAAGAGAACTTAGGGTAAAATTACCGCGATACAGCCGAAGAAGATACGGCTGGGATGAGCCTGGATGCAGGAGTTGACCCAAGGAGACTCATTGGGTTGTTGAGCCTGAGAATAAACTAAACCTTGTTTGGAATTTTGGGAGGCGGGCTGGTTGGGGGTTTGGAGCAAGATTGTTGGCCACGAAAAGTATTTGGGAGCTGCTGGTTCAGACCCAGTTTCTGCATCCAAAAATATTGGTCATACAAGAGGGTGAAAACAGCCGCCTCCGATGTGGACGCGGGCATATGGATTGATCCGTATGGAGACGATAATCCCCTTTTGAGAATAGAACTACGGACTTTAATGTTGATTTGAACGTTGCGGTCAGTCTTTGTGCGTGGCCTTGCGATATCCAGCTGAAACGCTTCCACCAGTCCCGCGATGGGAGTCCAGCCAGAATTCCCTTACATTGCAATGAACATTCTTGAGCTGAATTGTTTTTCGGGAATTATCGGTTTCGAGGGATTCGACTTGAAGGTCGTTCAAAAGGGAAAACGGTCATTTTGGCGCGAATCCTCGTTTTTAAATATTTTTGGAAATTTTAAAATCGAAATTTCGACAAAGTAGCTACAGTACGTCTGTTATAGATATGCAGCGTTAATGGAAAAATTGGAATACACCGAACAGGTTCCAAAAGTACTGGTTTGGTGACGAAAATGTTCTTCACCATTTTCGCGAAAATAACCCGTTATTGGCGTTAGCTTACTTTTTCAAGTCTTATAAATGCGCTCATTGCAATTTCCGAGATGGAAATACGTCATTCTATAGCCTGAGAGTGCTTCATTTTGCGGCGTTTTGAAGATATGGTCGAATGGAAACGTGCGACCGTACAATTTTGGCATTGGATTTCAAC
>LOND01028715.1:7070-29490 GCA_014220965.1 Paragonimus kellicotti | reverse complement strand
TCTGAGAATGCAGCATGCTTTCACATTAGCAGCTGCTCCACTCGATTGAACTGGGCTATGGACGATGTATGAGAATGCAGCATGCATTAACATTGGTAGCTGCTTCAACGTGATTCACTGAAACAATGAACGACATCTGAGAATGCAGCATGCTTTCACATTAGCAGCTGCCCCACTCGATTGAACTGGGCTATGGACGATGTATGAGAATGCAGCATGCATTAACATTGGTAGCTGCTTCAACGTGATTCACTGAAACAATGAACGACATCTGAGAATGCAGCATGCATTCACATCAGTAACCGTTCCACCCGGTTGAATTAGACTATGAAAAACGACGGAGAGTGCGTTATACATTCCCGTTATTAGCTACGTCAATCTGACTGAGTACAACTGAACAACACCCGAGAATGCAGTATGCATTCACATTAGTAGCTGATTCAACCTGATTCATTGAAACTACAAACAACATCTGAGACTGCTATGTGCAGTCACGTTAGTAGTTGATCCACCCGAATGATTAGGCTATGAACGACGTCTGAGACTGCGGTGTGCATTCACACTAATGGCTGCTCCACACGATTGACGTAGAGTATGAGCAACGATTGAGAATGCAGTATGCTTTCACACTAGTAGCTGCTCCTTCCCGAATGACGTTTGCCATGAACAACATGGAGAACGAACACATGCGGGAAGTGATGAGAAACTTGTATTTGAAGCGTCTGTGGTACATGGTAATCATCATTTTTGAGTCCGTTGATTGTCATATTGATCGGAGTATTTCTGCACCGCGATAGATACTTGGCCTTCTAACCATCAGTCTAAGAGGTATACCTCCCAGTGGTTGGCAGACAGCTTGAGTCCGTCCGCTTCCGTATACTGTTTCCGTATGAACGACACGCGACCTCAATCTAGTTGGAAACAATGCAGTAGAGTGAATAGAATTTACTTCTGAAGATTCCCAGTGATAGAGTGGGACATGATACCTTTTCTTACGCCGCTGCATATACACCGAAGATGAAAACAGCCATATGATAGCGTCATTTCCAACCATTTCAAGAGCAACGTTTCGTCGACCAGTATCTACCTGAAATCTTGCAAACAAGGAGAAACAGTACAAATATCGTATAGACAAGGAAGCTGGAAACGTTGTCATACATGTTTCACATCAAATGTGTTAGTGTTCTTGTTGAAATGCAATGCCAACATTGTGTGGTCGTATATTTCCATTTCGACCATATCTTCGAAACCACACAGATGAAGCACTCTCAGGCTATAGAATGACGTATTCCATTCCGAAAATTGCAATGAGCGCATTTATAAGACTTGAAAAAGTGAGCTAACTTCAATAACGGATTATTTTCGCGAAAATGGTGGGAAAAGTTTTCATCACCAAACCAGTACTTTTGGCACTTATTCGGTATATTCTAATTTTCCATTACCGCTGCTTATTTATAATTGATATGGTGTGGGTGCTTTGCCTAAAATTCCGATTTTAAAATTTCCAAAAATATTAAAAAACGAGGATTCGCGCCAAAATGACCGTTTTCCCTTTTGAACGACCTTCAAGCCGAATCCCTCGAAACGGATATTGCCCCTCTGTATTGCAAACATTCTCCCACACCGATGGAATGCAAAATAATTCTGTAGCAATGGAACTTGAACCTGCTCCGATAACAGCACTGGAGATGAGGACGATTCGCATGCTAAGGTTCGCAAGCTACTGCGACTACCTCATCTCGTGAACATCATCACCCACCTCGAAAATCTACGTGTTCTCATCTTTATTTGGCCAGCACTTTGGTGGACCGTGAGCGGATTCGGTGCAAAGGATTCTTGTTACCTTTGAATTACCAACATATTTTGATCCATTGTACATACGTGGAGTTAATCGGGAAGTAAACCCTTCCACGTCCAATGTTCTTCCTTTTATATATATCTGTAGTAATGGGATGTTTAAATTATAATCGCGTTTAATCACTGTCAACATTTCAGATGTTTCACGTTGTTGAGTTCGACGACAACACGGTCGGCATTGCTCACAAATCGTGGATTACCAAACCTGGTTACACTTTGTGGCCTGGAGTGAGCAGTAAGCAACATAACAGGTTGCTTTTGGAAGGAGCGTCTGCTCCACAAGGAAGCAAACTGTACAAAGTGAAAGTGCACAAGAACCACCGGTAAGCACATTTTAAAATCAAATACTGTTTGTAGACAATTTCGAAAATGGCCTGCAGATATGAAGGCTTCCTTGAACAGCTATCGGAAATCCCATCGACGGATGGCACTGCTCCCATGGATCGACAAGGAAAGCGGAAAATGTACGTCTATCACACATCCTAATGCAATATACGTAGAATACCTGCCGTGAGGTCAGACTTCACGGACGAAGCTGTCAGTGTCTCGGCGAAACGGGAACATTCTTTAGACATCGATTACTCTCTACTTCCACCTCCGTTGAACGACGTTAGTGGAATCACCTACCGAGAGGCGTTTACCCCTGTCCTCTTTGGAAAACAGCCCCAGGACAATAATTCACATTGTTAGCAGGTAAAATGCTTCACATAGAATTTAATATCTATATACAGTTCCTTCATAAAGACGTCGCCCCCTCAGTCCTCGTGCTCCGTGCTTGGAATAGGCAGTGGCGATGGACACGCGGGTAATCAGTTTCCATGACAATCCGCTCATTTTTATGTACATGGAACATGGAAGCTCATCCCAAGGAAGTTCCGAGGTGTCCGAAATTTCCCTCACGATTAACTCAGACAAAATAGAAGGTGAGGACAAAATCTGCCTGTCTCTGATCTGCCCTGGCCTTGATGTTGACCGTCACAGACCACCTTTCGAGAATTACTAACACCATGGATAACTTAATTACGCAAAACGTTCGCTTACGGGAGGAAATGCACGCTATCCGCCTGGAGCTGAACGCTTTACGGTATCAACACGTGGTGGATAGCAGCTCAAAATCTCACACACTTCCCATCCGTTTCTACGCGCAGACAGTAGAAGCTAGTCAAATGCTAAACGTAAAGTGGGATGGCGGCAAAACGTACCTGATAACGTTAATTCACACTCACCATTTCTTTACTGTCATTAGATTAACTACCTGTCCAAGTTGGGCGGCAAATCTGTCTCCGACTGCATCGCCAACCTAATGAAGTCGACCATGACAGACGACTTGGCTGCCAGTATCAATTGGCGAGGAGTGAATAGTAGATTCTCCTTAGCATCTACTCTGTTTGCGTCCGCACTCGTCGGTAAGTTGTACGTTGACCAAATAATTTCCATACCTTACAGAAACCGTTATGAAACATCAGTTCGTCGGAGTGTCTCATGCGGTTGTGAAAGGAAAAGTACAACGTTGGGTACAAAATGCGAAGAGAAAGGTTTCAAAGGATAGAAGACAAACGGAACATGCAGTAGACGAATGAATCGTCTTAAATTTTGTACATTTCATCATGCTTGCATAAACTATTTACATTTCAAAGTCGTCTTCTAACAATTTCCCCGATATGGTGATATCACCGTACTAGGCCGTCGTGATATCCTGGGAATTCAGCTAGCAAATAAGTCGTGTTTGTTTACGGACGTCATGTAGGAAACGTGCCGAAAACCGTTCGTAACGAAATAAGGGCTACGATAAATTTTTCCGTCGACCGACTCATGAGTGACTCAAAAGTGTTCAGTTGTTACACTCATTAGTCACTCGTGAGACGGTCATGAGTCACTCATGAGTCGGTCGTGCTACCTTTTGTGCCTGTTCACATTATCTTGTGAATGTAAATTTACTACAAACCACTAACATCAAAGTTAGTGTGTTGGCGTAGGTATCGCAGTTTTACTCGTGACTGTGTAATGAGTCCACGCCATCTTCCTTAATGTAGGATAAATTCATTAGAAAAATAATGTTTAAGCTGTCACCGTTGGGAACGCCGCCCAACCAGTCTGACGCTTGTTTGAATTCTGAAGGTCGACTGGAGTTTCCGTCGACATTCGTCCTCTCTGGCGGCTGCCGTGCGGTTGTACTAGCGCCTTTAACTGTTGCGTTGAAGTCTGCTTGTGAACGGTGAGTAAATCAATAAATAAAGTTTGTTTGCAGATTCGCCGTCTTCTCATTACGACTTCCGTTCCGCGTTAACATAAGGCTGGGAAACCTTGGGCGTCACGAACCTAAGAACTGGCATCACGACAGAGTGTGTGTAGACTGGTATGGACGCGGTGGGTGACTACTAGTTGGTGCATAGTTTAAATTTGAGTTTAGGTACGTTGCCCCACAGATCACCGTTTTCCGCCCAAAATGGCAAAGCTGTTGGACCTCAGCTGAGTGTTTTGATCCTACTTTCCGGAGGGTTTCCGTTGTGACGCGTTCGCGGAATTCTGATAAACGGCTGCGAATGTTTCAACGGGAGACTGGAACGAGTTACGTTCGGAGAAATTGTGTAACACGAACACAGTACTACCGGAATTCTGGGAAAAATTCCGAAGTGCGCAATGTATAAGCGGTGCTATCTTTATTGTGTGCACTGTTCACGGAAGAGCAGGCAAACTGAAGGTGTAAATCACAATTTATTTTGTTTTCCGTATGACGATATGGTGTTGTATGTTTGCAGACTCTCAATATACCTCTGTTATCCCTGCATCGTACAAGGGCGAAGGTCTCCGTATATTACACGATTACCTTGTTCACAATCACCGGACAGTGTAAGCCGAACGGGCGTCTATCCGAGTAATCGTAGGCCAGTAATTGCAACGGAGGAAGCTATATCTTGGCTGTTGCACAGTTTTCATAGAACCTATGAGGTAATCGTTTACGTTGAGCGTGAGTGTGACATAGTTATGGATCGTAGTGACGTCGGGTTGTGTAGGCGTGCGACACGACTGCAAGAGCATACTGACTACAACCTGGGGAGTATATGGAAGATGTCAAAATACTTTGGACCGATGTATTTGAAAACAGACGATGAAGGCGGACTATTAGATTTGTCGTTCACGGCGGAGAGGCTGCAGGAACAGTACGTGCATCACGGTAATGTGATAGTGATAGATTCCACGGCTGAGTGCAACGACGGTGCGTAACTTCCGTGGCACCCTATTGTTACAGATTGTAGTGGTAAATGTAGAAGCGTTTTCTATAGTCTCTTCCCCACTGAGAGCTCGATTTGTTACAAGGTCATGTTGGACAACTTCAAGCATCTGATGCCAACAAGAGACGTTCGGTCAATTTCAGTGGATAGATCCGGCACAGCTGAAGTTTTGCAGGGGTAGTTTCCTACTGCAAAGTTTTTGTTTTGTTCATTCCGTATGAAGCGGAACATGGTTGACTGACGTAGGCAGTTGTAGGGAGCATACTCGGGGGAGAAGAACTTTGCGGCTGAGGAAATGATTGAACTTTCGTATTGCACGTCCGAAGAGGAGTTCGGTGGGATAGTTAGCAACCTTAACGATTACAGCAGGGAGCTTGGTGAGTATGTGCAGACCCGCCTGCTGTCTGCGAGAGAAGACCGGGCCACGTATGCAATACGTAGTAATGTGCATCATGGAAATGGAGCGTATGATACGGTGGAGGCGGCTAATAGGTATATTAAGAGTAATCGTCACCGAGGTCTACATTGTTCGGTTGCGTGAGAGAAATACTGAATCGGAATGAGTACTTGGAAGTGAAATTCAGGTGGATAGTTACGATTCCCTTACCAAGAAGTCGAGGTTCTGGTTGTGAAATGGGCGCCGTTAGTGCATTTGAACAGCTTACTTCGTGTGCGCACAAGATAACTCGGGCCAATTGGATGAAGACTGTTTGCGTTTCAACCATGCGACGGGGGCGAGTAATCTTTGTTTATAAGCACGTAGCTGGAAGGTCATAGCTACTGCATGTGTTTGTTCTTCGAAAACTGGGAGCTGCCATGCATACACCTTGTGTGGTGCTGCAGTTATGTTCTACCAAGGCAGACAATTTATTACAAAGCAGATTGTGGTTACTATCAGACTATTCTCAGAGCTTCACAGCGGATGCTGCACGTTCAAGATATTTTATCAAGGGGAAGATAAAAGTAAGGCAAACAAACTGATGGAGACCAGAAACCTTACTTCAGAGATTTGTGAGATTGTTAGCAAAAGGCCCAGTGAAAAGTGAGAATGGACAATGAGGATGCTGAAACGATTCTTGTGGAGAGCTTGATCAGGCGTAAAAGTGTTCATAGGTTCATTACGTGGCTTTGGCCCCGCGGTTCCTGGCCACACATCCACTCAACCCGAGGTATGCCAGCCATCGACGTCAAGTTCTCGGTCAAAGCGCAGAAAGTAATATACGCGAAAGGCGTCTCTTGCAGTGGGCTATTGGAGGCAGCCAGCAGTGATGCACGATACGGAGCTCGCTAACAGTGTCCGAGTACGCCATATTGGCAACAACTCATCGTCTAAGCATGTCACAAAAAGAGGTAAGCGTGGCGTCCATCGAGAGCACTTTTTACTCATGAACGACTAACACCGTTCGGAGTGTGGCCGAGAGGACTTATAGTGTGAGGACTTCACAAACTGTATACAGTGTGACAGTTGTTGCCGTTGGTAGCATCAGAAACCCCCACTGTCCTTGACACTTTCGAGTGTCGCTTTTGGTAATGAGTTTCACGTTTCCCGGTTAACAGGTTGTACCAGTTACTTTCATTCAAACGCTTACCATTTCTTCGGGCTCCCACTGTTTGTTTACATTACCCCGTTTACGTCATGCATTTCAACCTACCTCATGTGTCCAGTCCGTTTTCCCCCGCCCACTCTGTTTGGCCGCACTTATCAGTCCCATAGTTTGCGGTGCACAGTAGGCGGGGCTGCTGCAAAATCAAACCCCTCCTCAGAGCGCTGCAGCGGTGACAATCACCTCCCGGCTGGGCTAACCGGGCTATGGTGTATGACTGGGTGACCTTTGTATATCTCAAACTTCCAAACTACACATTCATCGTAGTTACGTATCTCCGTCTTTTACCGTGGAATAGATCCGGGTGCACCTGGTTAAATAGAAGCGAGTGAGCGAACGCGGGATGCATGGCAACCATGCCGTGATACTGTGGTTGTGGTTGTGCGTCCGATCGGGCACACTTTCCAGTGAACGTACATCGTCGAAAACGTACAAATCGGCAAGAAACTTCATCGACAAAAGGCGACCAGTACCTTGGAGGAGGACACGTGGTATAGTGAATCAGCTGCCGTAGGTCCGAAATGTACCAAAGAACGGAAGGCTCATTGTCATTATCGCCGTCTTATGGTAACTTTATGTTAACCGCCTTTCTTCATTTGATCCACGGGACACCTAGCAATTGAGACACGGCTAAGACTTTCGTGTAACCATGTAGTGACCACCGATCGCGCGGCTCTTCTTACGACCTATCTATTAGTCCATTCTTCGAGCAGTTTCAAACTGCCGGCAGACCAGGGTAGAAAAAATACCTACTCCTCTACTACAAGCTAACTATGCCGGTAAAAGAGAGCTGATGTTCAAACGGTAACGACGCATGGTTGTGGTCAGTAAGCAATATAGCATCACCTTAAACATCCGTATCAATGACGTACTCCAGTACATGCAGCCCTGCAAAACAGCTTACCATTGATCACATTCAAAATATTTTATTTCATTTTCGCCAATGGCGTTCGGAGATGGATTCCACTGGTAGGTCGACCGTGTGACGTGTGCCGTTCAAACAAAACAGATCATTTGGTTGCGGCAAACGCTTACCGCTCGAGCCTACCGAGCCCGCATCAAACGCCTCTCAATTTCTACCGGGGACAGCCACTTCATCAAGCGGAATTACACTTGAAAATCGCAATGGTCAAGTCACCAAATAATGAGCTGCAGCAGCAGATGGAGGATAAAAAGCACCCCAAGCTACGACGATCGGACTAATGCCAACCGAAGGCGAACCAGTACAGGACGTATCATTTCGCTATCGGGAATGTCCCTTCGCTTGAACAAATAGTCATCAGCTTAGACTTCCATCCGTCGTAACTTCAGAGTATGCACCATTAACTTGATGAGGACTCCGCCAGTGCACCATCAACCAGTTCGGAGGAGACGCACGATGAAACATCCATCAACATTCTAACTATGTGCCATATTACCAACAGTTCCGCACAACACAATTACAAACAGACCGATATCAATCAAGCAGAACTCCCAAACCCAACATTTAAACACCCTATATTACTTATCCGTGGAAGTTAACGCCCATGAAGCACATCAGTTCATTCTCAAATCATTCACGTGTTACGGCCATACGCGAGCCAACACATCAACTCGTGTATCTGCCCCACCGCACGCACTAGCGATAGATGACATTCTACAGAAATCAACGAGCTTGCATTCACCGAAAACTTTTACAGCCGACAAAAATGTCACATCTCTTTTTCAATCACGCCACTCAAGTTAAAAAAATGTGCCAACCACTATGTAACCCGTCACTTCAAAGTAGTAATCGCTAACCCCGTTTTAAATGACCACCAACAAAATTTCCGACCAATCACGATTATTTCTACGGTCAATGACCATCTGGCCCAAACAGTGGGATTTTCAATTTTGAAAATTTGAATGCCCGCTATTTGCTTCGAAAGTCAAGCTTGCAGCTCGCCTGCGATTGGTACGTTGAGTGGCCTGGCTTCAAGACCACTCAAAGCCCATGTATCTTAGCCTGCGGCCGAAACCAACGAGCGCGCACGAGTTGAATTTGAATTGTGTAACAAAGCGTGCTGCTGTGTTGTTGGCGCCGTTTTAGTTTTCGTTTGTGTAAGTCGTGTGCATGGCTTACTGGGCCTTTGGCTCATGTTTGTGTGTATTGTTTCCTTTTACAGGATTGTTGTTGGAACCCCTCCTTCGGAAGAACGCTGTCCCCCGGTGTCTCCACGTTGCCCCAAAGTTGGTCCGCAGGTGTGACGGACAATCAGAGTAAGGACGGTTGATTCGTATGTTACAGTGTATGTAACGCGCGATGGAAACTGATAAACACGCACGGAGTGTAATTGAAGTGACCGCTACGTCAACGCTGTGCGCAACGATCGTGAGTCGATGGACAGTCCGAGGAACAGGTAGGACACTTGTATTTGAACTATCGATGCTCCACGTACAACCTCAGTGCACGTTACAAATAAACAGCTATTTCGCCTTTGGGATTTGGAGCGAATAAGACCCGGTTGAAGGACGTCCTTTTCTTTATTTGTCGGGTTGTCCACATTGAGATCGTTGGTCTTCGAAGATCGCACTCTGGTTTTCGCGATTTTCTGCGATATCTTTGCTCTCTGTTCGTGCTGGAGGAACTGCCTGCCGTCTTTCTGTTCGTTCTTGTTTTTCTCTCTCTGATGGGTAATGACATCTGCATATTGCGGCCACGGTTACAGAATGCAAGGCCCACTGTTCCAACTGAGTTAACATGTCCCATCTCTCCGTCATGAGGGAAATCAGGAATGTGCCGGTACACGAAGAATTCAGAGTGCCGTACCTGACCACGTTGCTTGAAACACGCCGCAGCATTCGAGATCCTACCTCATTACTTAGTTCCCATTACCACTCCGATGACATTTTGACTGGTCTTCAGGAAAGACTTTCGAAACTGTTGGTGGTTGAGGGTCGAACGCAAATTATTTGTCCACCAGACAGCAAAAATGGCATGAGTCAACTAGAGGACAAAAGAGTAACCTAGATAAATTGTCTGGGTACGTTATGGAACAAAAATGCAAAATTTAAAACCAAAATACATTTCAAACAAATTCAGAAAACTATGCCATCATCAGGGATATTAGACTTCGCCCAACAGGGGCCGACGTCGCCCCCAAATATTGAAATATCCCCATCCTCGTCATCATCATAGCAGTCATGAGCCTGACCAAAAGGATACTGTGGCTCGGGCTGCCGCTCACCTCAACAGTGACGTGGAATATCCTAGAAGAAAACGTTGTTAGAAGGTTGAAGAATTAGTGAAAGGTTACTAAGCCCTTGGTCTGGTTAGCAGCCCCCCATTTATTCCACAGAGCTCGGTTCCGGTCATAAGGACTCGGTAGTCAGTCTTGTCAAATGTTTTGGATAGGCTCAGGTGGACGACACCTGCAAACTGAAATGAATCATTTGCCTTTTCCGGAAGTTCTCAGCTAGCAATACGTTAGTGGTGCACGAACAGTCTCAGCAAAATCCGTGTTGTACACAGGTGAAGGATCAGTGTACTCGCAAGTGTTATCCGATCTTCTAATATGAGTTCCAAGACTTGACATGGTTAACATAAAAGTGACGTTATGATTGCTTATAGCATTTCTGCCGCCTCCGTTTTTGTGAATCGCCATTACTTAACGACGTCGTCATTTCATGAGGACTCCATCTTACTTCTACGAATGACCGAAGCTGCAATGCAGTGGGGCTAAAAAATAGTCCAAACATACCTTGAGAAAGCTGGGTGAAATATCAGCGGGGCCAGGCAACTTTCGGATTTTAAGTTGTGTGAGCATCTCATACGCGTCGATCGGAGATATTCAAGGGTCTCCGTGGTGGTTCTGGGGATCCAGACGTTTGTACACGAGGGTTCGGCCGCTTCATTGAGTGTGTCAATTAGGACATTTGAAGTTTAGTATAACTGACTCATGCTTGGATATACTGGAGTGTTTTGCATGAATCACTCTGGCGTTCACCTTCCAGCGATTCACCAGAACTTTTCGAAGGCCAACGCGGACGCATCAGCCATATGCCTTGCGCCCGTTGCACATCGTATTGTACCGCAAACGAGTCGGCTCAGCGCCATCTCGGAAAAAGTATCCCCAAGGATTAGGGCTTGAGCGCGTGAACCTACGAGTCTCCAATGTCCGCCACTTATTAACCCCTTTAGATTTAGTCGCCCAGAGAGGTAACACACTCCTCGATGGCCTGCAGTATAACTTAACCAGCGACAAACGGACTTCCATAATTATGTTAGGATCACTGTCTGTGTTCCTCCGCCCGTTGACTTTTCTAATTACAACGAATTTCGCGCGATAGAATGTGTCTATGAGGTTAGAGGCGTTTGCAAGTCAAACAGTTTGACAGAGAAAGTCAAAAAAATGATGTCGAGGTCGCTCAACCTTAGAGGAGTTTGTCCACTGACGCCTGTGATCGTCAAGATTTTGTGTTGTATTCTTATACGTGTACAATCAACAGTAAACCTTACAGGCTGTAACAGTGGTACAGAGAACACGTGACTCAGTAGAAGTATAAACTGTATTGTCCTATTTACAAGCTGTAACGTCATTCTTATGTGCGTGGACGAATGAGCCGTTGGTCGTTGAAGGCGCGACCAATCAGAACGCAGCTTGAGTTCTAACACGAGCGTGGGGCACACAGGCGACCTGACGCGTATACAACCGGTTGTTCGACAGCCTGAGATGCCGTCGAAAAGACTGGCCGTCGGGACGTCATCTGGTAGTGGTGGACATTCTTGGAGAGGTCCAGGTCCGCAGTGGCACTGAAACTCTGTCGAATGTGAAACTTCCATTGTCGACTGCCCGCACAGATAAAGAGCTCAGCCGCGGAAGTTTGAAATCACTATGACAGTTGCAACTGCGTAGTTCTTGTTTAGTTTCACTCCATGGCTTGGTTAGGCGTATCGACGTTCCTTAGTGTTACCGTTTCAAGACGGTATACAACTCCAGTTACATAAACCCTACTGTGTTCAATTCTATAATATCGCCAGACAGTCCGATAGACTCGTAAGTCAGTCAACAGTGAAGGGAGATGGTGAGACTTTTATATTGACAAATGGCGACCCTGCCTTCATTGCTGTTTTCGCAATCATAGCGCAAGATTCTGGGACCCTGTAGAGAAAATTAACCGTTTCTCATGCCCAAGGAAAGCCTCGCTTCAATGATTGCAGTCAGTTAAGACGAGTAGTCAGTGGATATGCTAAGGAAGTCAGTGAACTGTCATATAAGCTTCGTGCATTCGTGAAGAGGCACTTTCACAAACTCGTTTTTGAAGACTGCCAAATGGGCAGCGGGACGTGGCACCTAGTGGAGTCAACCGTGTGTTCGACAACGGCTTAACTGCTGCGGTTGCCGGCTTTAGCGTTATTGGCCGCAAGTCATTTTTCCCCAGTTCAGCAGGATTTGCTCAGCTCCTTTAGGAACACAACAACACCAGTCTAGTGTGTGGCAGGGAGAACCACTCCTTTACTTGCCCGTTCATATGTCCGCGGCCGATCAACATGGGTTATACTATCCGATAGAATATGTGGTTACAATAGTCATAGCTTCCCAAAACCAGAGTTGCCCTGAAATTCTTGGGAATTATTACCACTGACTGCCGAACGGGTAAATTTATTGGAGAATTATTCTGATTACGAATGACAGCCTACTCAGTTATTTCGTCATCGACTCTGAAACATCATGTAGAATTATGCCACTTCTTCTAGCGTGGTCGGAAATTGTCCAGTGAGGTGGAAGTCTGTGGATAGGTGACGTTTTGCTGCTATACGCCACCAACCGTCATGCTCATGGAGAAGCAAGAAATGATCAGTAGGACACGTTCCACACATGCAGATGAATTTGACAACTCTAGAGAGACGCAGGTGTTCTATAAACTTGACATACTGGTTTCGCAGTTATATTGGCATTTTGGAGGGTGGTACGTTGTTCAGTGTAATCTGGTGCTGAGAACAATTTGTTGCTCACTACCGCCGGGATGGTGATTACTAGTTCAGGTGATATTCACACGATGACGCGTACGTTGTTACCAGTTTCTTTCTCACAAGAACAGGGTGCAATAGATAACGCTCGAATATCGCTCTCTCTCCCTAACGATTACTGCTAATTCAAAAACTAGGGTTGGATTGCCGCAAACACCACACCAGGCTGCTGATCATGCCCAGTAGGTCGTGACCAGTTTTTTTATCTCTCTGGATTGAGTGTCTACTCCAGGAACACGTGGATTAAGAATATTACCTCGCTTGGTGGATACAGCCCCGCGGGCTAGGACAGTGACCTCCTGGATACCGACAATAGTCCGTCCAACAGATCACCGAATGTTGAAGAACTGAAGTGCCCAAGCCCATGGTCGGGACACGCGTCAAATTCAAACGCCCGGATGCCCGTTTTTCAAACGTCCTCCTTGACACCACTGGCCCCCTATCATCCTCCAACGACTATTTACATAGCTACTGCAGCCGACCGTGTTACCCGTGTTTCGTGTTTGTATCCAATGTGAACATTCCGACGACACAGTTGCCAAATTTTTCTTGGAACATTAGACTGCTGAATTTGGTGTGCCCTCCACAGTCATCACCGTTGGAGTCACCCACTTCCAGTCCTTTATTTCCAGTAACGTAACTGGGTTACTCGCAGACCAAAAAGGACAGATGACCGTACCCTTCTATCGGCAACCAGGGGCGTCTACAACCGCCCACGCCGACTAGACAAGACGAGTTGAGAATCTGCTGCTCATTCTCTTCGAGATCCGATACCGTTGGGGACACGTCGGCAGCACAACTTCTGGATTGTTTGACAGCGTCATTTCACACCTCCATGAAAAACTGATTCAATCTTCAACGCACCATGAACCAAATAATTCACGTACACACTAGAATACTGTTGACTCACGACTCACCCCAAACGTCAACACAGGGACGAGAACGAAAACGCCGGATTAACTCACATGTAGCTCTGTCTTCATGCGTTAAGATGCCGTCAAGAATTCACTACAACCACGATACCTGAACTCCTTCAACGTTATTGGACGTGACAAAAATGGCTTTACTAGCAAAAGACTTAGAGGAAATAAATCCGCGTTTACTGATCGACTGAAACCAGCGTGAAATAACAGGTGAACATTCCTACTTGATCGGACGATGACAACAAACAAGCCCCCGTCATCGGTTACGGTGTCACGCCCACTTGAAGCTCAAACCCACTGTGCTCACAGACAGTGCAAAATACGCACAGAATAGTCTGCACACCGGCCGGGGTCTTTTTTCTTGCGATACCATTGCTTCCGCATGTTTTTATTCTATAAAACGCCCTGTGTTTGAGGGGCCGTGGTGTTCAAATCAACCGTTATCTTTTATGGCTAAAATATACGCGTATGTATACACCTTTTTATTAACTTCATTCGTATTTTGGCTTGAAAGAACACATCCCATTTGAACTTGGCTGAGTACCGTGGCTGCAAAACCGAGGTTTTGGCGTACCGTTCAGCCTCCCTCATTTTCCGGTGAACAGTTGGTTTATAAAGTAATTGCGCGGTGAAATAGTTCAGCTTAGCGTTTCCACCGATCTTCCAACGCCCCACCTTTTGATTCCAACGTGACGTTTAGGGCCGTTTATCCGAAGCTATCCGACTCTAATCTCTGGCGCTGTCTTACTGTTGCACATGACGTTCTCCAACCATTCGACGTCGAGTTTTCCGAGTCGTTCCACTTTCGTCATTGCGGACTTCCTTCCATTTGTACGTATACTTCTCCAAGTATTTGTTGTCATCATGATTGTCTAGTGTTATCACACTGTGACTTTTCTGTCGGTTCAATCGCTAAACCGTCATAAGTTTCTTTCTCGTCTAAGCATGTCTGAAACGTCGAATATTTTGGGGGATTGTCCACTTACCGTGGAAGTTATCTTTGTGCTGACCTTAAAGGATGCTTTTTGTTCAGAGTATGTTCGTGGAATCTAAACTGGAAAGAGTTTCCTTGATAAATGAGAGAATGCATCGCTCGTGAAGAGTACGACGAATAATGCGATACATAATTTTCCGGCAGAAGTGTTTACAATATTGATGTTCTGTGTTAGCTGATGGAATGTTCGACTTTGGCACGTACTTGGGACACAGCGCAACAAGCAGGTGACCGACAGTTATTTCCTGGATCGGGTTGCCACGGAATTTTCATACGGATTTGCTTTAAACTGTCGATGAATTGGTTAATGATATGTTACGTAATAACTAAGTTTCCGTTCAAATGCTAACAGTTCTGTTTCCAGCAGTATCGTCCTCAGGTAAGCAAAATTGAAATGATTCATGGCGTTCTATCAGATCACGAATGCTCATAGATGCCCTCTGTTGTGACATATTAATTTGAGTGTTTGTTCCAAACATATAAGAGCTACTTCAAAATATTTGGGGAGTGTAGTGGATCTAAACGCCATATGAAACTGAAGTGTGAATACGAGGTCAAAATGTGATGAAAATGAAGACAACTGACTCACAATAATTTGTAAAGGTGCGTTGGCTTAGAGTTCCACTACACCGAATGAAGGTTTCCAATGGATGCTATCTGTCGTGTTGCTCCCAAGTAATTTTGAGGCCACAACGGAAATAATTCCGACGACAGATGAATTCGGAAATTTGCTGAAATAAATGGTCGATTCCGTTAGCCTTTAACTCTTCAGAAATCAGCATACAAGCGACACGAAACGCGAAGAGAATGCAGGGCTCGCGACCGTTGGAGATAAAATTTGTATTGTTGATTATTGATTCTTTCGATTCACATGGTTTAAACATCGAGTTACACGTGAAGTTGAGAAGGAGGAAAACTAGAGGACAATGGAAATTATGAAGTAAAAGTACTTCACCAAAATGCTCGGCGTTAAAATCGCTGCCTGCATTAGGGTAATTCACTCGGAAGCAACGCGTATTCGGACAATTCCCAATAACGCTTATCAGAACGTCGGTTTGACCGGACTATCTTCCAAAGAAAAAACGTCAGAAAAGGCGGTCGAAAGTATTGGAATTTATACGGTACTGTTTAATAAAATTACAACAAAGGTACTCTCACCTTGAATGTGAATCAACCGGGTACACAAATTATCCAGCAAAGGAGTACAAAATGGAGCAACTAAGCACGTGTTCACAAACGGCCACCAGTCAACGGGAAATGACCTCATTAAAACAATCGGGTGCAGATGAAGATGAGAACGTGTCAAACAATACCAAGAAGGAAGTTTTAACAGACAATGACAGTTATAAAAATGTAAGAAAGTAAACATTTTATGTGCAGTTATGGTACAAAATACGTCATGATTCGTTTACTGCACACAATAAAGACAACTAAAGGCAAATTAAGGATCGGCCTTTTTACAAACAAACCAAACATACCTCAACGGATTCATCGTTCCGCATCATATCAAACAACTCCAACAGATCCAACACTACAGAGGTTGCTTTATTCGCAGCTCTCAGATCCGGCACAGTAAATTTCTTGTTTCGGAAGCGCACATCGAGCTATGTTGCAGGAGAATTGTCAAGTCAACAGCAAAATCAACATTACGAGCCAAGTTGTACATGAGTATGGGGTTGAGCCCGAGCCGTCGTAACCAAAACTCGTCAAGTTTCTGCTTTGCGTAACGTTCAGTCTGACTCAAAGTAGATGAAACGTCAACCACACACTTTCTGAACGCTCGTGGGAGACGCTCGAGAGATAATTTATCAGTGCCCTGCATTCGGCTTTATGTAAGCCAGCAATGTTCAGACTGCGGCGTTTGTGTAAATTATTTCCTACGGCAAGAAAAGGGAAAGGATACTTGGTGTAGCTCATCGTTTTTCTGGGTTCCAACAACTTGGAACAATGTATCTTCAGTGAAGTTAAATAAGTCTAAATAACTCATGTGTAAACTGCGTATTAAAATAGCGGTTGAAAAATTATAGTCATGTACCATTGTGGAGAATTCTGGCACATGAAAACTAAGTACAACTCAGGATTCATTGACCGAAAATTTCACCAGCCATGTTGACGCTGAGAATCTAATGATATGAACATTTTCTGAGCGTTGACTGAATAAAAAGTAAGTTTCCTAGGTAGAAAAATCCAGAGAGTCTTGAAATCGCCATCAGATGAAAATGGGTTCCCATTTTTGGCCAATTCATGTCATCCATATGCATAAGTAATGTGGTGATACAGGGATGAATGAAATTTCGGGATCCACAAAGTTAACCAAGTGGTTCACTGGTAGTAATGTGTAACGGTATCTAATGTTCGACAGACCCACCACTCGTCCGTTATGATGACGCTATTGGGCTGTTATGAACTGTGATAAATGTATGATTAGACTCACTCGCAAATGACATCGGATGATGGAAGCCGGTATGGCGGAATCTCATTTGTTTTCAAGGCAAACAACCATGAACTTATTCCTTGCTTCCCTTTCGACTCCATCCAACACCGACGCTTCCGAAAAATGGATCCCTCTGTGATACCTCCGTTTCATGAAGAGGGAGTCGTCGACTTCAACAACCAAAAGAATGTCGTCCTTTATGATTCCCCCTACTCCTTAGTGGAAGGACCGTTGTTCCTACTAAATGACAAATGAAACATTTTGGCTTGCCACGGTCATGATGTGGCGTATTCGGCGATGGAAACTGACCGTAGTCCTGTAGTCTGGGCACATTATTTGGGGGTGGTTGTAATACTGATTCCTCCTGAAGTACCCACAAAGCTATGGTGATGGCGTTTTGTAGTGCATAACTCAGAATACCGCCTGGATGGAAACCGAAGACAGTGGCACGCCGTTAACTCAAGTTACTCATGTCGAGTGGGAACTAAGAGCGAAGGCCGGGTGTTTCCAACGCGTAGATTGAAGAACACACGCGGACGAGGCAACAGACGACCGAGTAGCGGTAAAAGTGCCATTCTCCAAAGAATGGCGCTGATAAGGAATTGCAATATTCCTTACAAGTAAGTCTGTCAATGCCTACTGAGTGTTGCGTGCGCATGGTTTATATGTAGTCTGTGTAGCCGTGCGTCTCGTGGGCATCTTCGTTTGCATACCACACGATCGTAAATGTGTTACAAACGGTTAGTAGAAATTAAGGTGAAATAGATATATCTTTTCGCGAGCCCGCAGGCCTCGTGAGCCCAGGTGAGTTGCATACCAAGACACGATGATAATGCGTGTCCAGACAATCCTTGAACGTCTACAGTAAAACTTGTTTGTCTGAAAGTTAATCGGACAGAGGATCAATGACGAAGGACGTACAGACAAGTCACGCTGAGTAAATCCGACAGATTATAAATGGGGTATCTCTAAGCTGTGATACGTGTTGGATAAGAAATCGGCACCCGCAAATATTGTTTCGCAATGCGCGGGATTGGTGCAAATCAGTTTCTTACAAATAACAAAGTTTTCTGATGCTTGTAACAACATCCCTCCAAATATGGGCAGAAGGCGAGTGCCGAGGAAGGAATCAGTGAAGATTCAAAATTTCCATACCACAAGGCGTTGCCATGTAAATTCAAGCACCGAGAATAACGAGACTTAGGCTTTACCTTGAGACATCATATGCGTTCAGTAGGGCTGCAGGTCCGTACAGCACACTCATCGGTTAGGCAGGTGAAACAAATAAGCTTCGGAACTTCTTAGAAATAAGCTGGTCCTGCTTGCATTTGCCAGTTCACGCCACACAGTTCCTGGTGGTAGCAAAGAGCGATCGGTTGGGCTAAGAGAAGAAAGGTTCTTGTCCCTTCAGATTACTTAGGTATAAAAGAAAACATGAATGCGACTGAGTCAGAATCAACCAAACGGTCGCTGTGTATAAACCACCGCGAACGGAGCCACCAAGCATACCCTCCGGTATGGAGTCGCTGCCCGTTTGCATGGGGACGTACTGGAATTGGAGTAAGTAGACCCATTGCAATCAAGTGTCACAGCAGCAACCCATGTAAAATTAGGCCATTGCGGCTGGTGACAAGTTTCGCTTCGAAAGGCTGAACGGGTGTTCGGGTATATCATTTAAGCGCGACGCCTGAGCTTCGAACCTCGAAGGAAATTGCGACCAAGCTGGTTGAATTTTAGAACGTTATTCGGTGTACGGGAAAAAGATGGGGATGGCTAAGGGCAGTGGCCGGCGCGTCGAACTGAATCGCCATAGCTCAAGCGTGGCTAAACATATGCGGTTGGGAGTACTTCATCTACCGGGCTTTTTCACTCACACAGCAAATAAGGAAAATAGGACGACCGGTATTTGCGCATTAACACTTATCTCACAATATTGCACGCGGCCCCGAGGAATTTCAGTTGTCACGATGAACGCAGACATCATATTCCGTTTAGTGATTGTTCAAAGGATAAGGTTGTTCATCTTATGGATACCCATAAGCTCGACGACACTAAAGCGGAACCTCCTCCAGCGGTCGATAGCCGGACCAATGATGGGAGCGAAATCTGTCTGCTTGGAGACTACAATGCCCCGGGGAATAACAAAGGTAATGAGCAAGCTCGTAGAGGATCATTTGGGAAAACACCACGGGAGCTTGTTTTCAATGTCTTGGTTCAACATATTGGAAAAAACTAGGTGAGAAGTGAGTCGAGTTGCAAGAACGACAGATATGTTAATTATTATATCGCACGGTTACCGGACTTGTGGGAAAATCTTCCTTGAATGTTATCAACGCCCCGATTTTCGCAGAAAATTCATTGGTACTTACTCACATCACCGATTCGGGGCCAAATGTTTGTTGCTACATACCTTTTAATATTCTCGAAATGACTGTGTGATCTGCTCGTTTCGTTTAGCATGCGTCGTACGAAATGAACCCTATCCGTTCGAGTTGGTCTATTGAAGGATCTTGTGATGTAACTTTGTGCACTAATTTCGTGACCTCCGTTCAACCTTCAGAAATTGATTCGTATACTTAAGGCATGCGTTCTCGTGGGTTGTGGCTACCGTAGTTGAGATAGGAAGCTGCTGCGCACCTTATACTGGTTACGCAACTGTACCATACACCTTCGAGATAAACTCATGCTGGGTTCGGTGATCATTATTTGTCTACGCATTGCTGGGTAACCATTCGGTCGTCGCGATAGCAAGCTTGTCGGTTTTGAAACTTGGACTGTCTCTGAACACGCCGGCATAATGCGTGAAGGATGCCGCGACGCTAGAATCCTTCGAGAGGCATGTTACTGGAGTAACAAGTCACATTATTTTTTGCCATTGGTATTCGCCGTATTTCCGGCAGCCGTGTTCACAGATGATGACGCTTATGGTAAAGGTAAGTTTAATGCTCAGTGAGTCTTCATCACCGCTGATATAAACGAGAAACATTCAGCCAGTGAGTCTGAACTAGAGAGGACTTCAATTCAGGCTGGGTGAGGGACTATACTATGAGCAGTTTAAAAGCGTGTTGCTCGAACTAATGTATAGGCAACACCAGAACTTTTCGTCCGTTGAACCAGAGAATGCTGCAAGCCTTCATGTTAGGTAGTATGTGGTGGAGTATCAGAACCAAGTATACCCTGCCCCCTTTAAGCTTAAAATTTTCTAGAGGAGATTTTGCAAAAACATTGGCTTTTCCAAAATTTGGTAAACTCCCCTGGTTTGTTGGGAGTCAATGTGACCCATTTACTGGTTAATTACTGAAAAGTCACGAATCAATTCGCCTCTTCTTTCCAAGCTGCAGTGATAAATGAGGGTCGGCGGGTGTTCAACCGTCTACTGTATTGTTGAGATAGAGCGAGCGTAATAAATGAAGATTGTATGCTGCCATCACAATCGATGATTTACACGAGACCGAGAGAGGCATCGCGAGATGTTTCTGGACAGCCGCATGATGTGTGCAGATCTCAAATCAGTGGGTAATCAGAGGGCGTCTTAACATGTTCTAAAAACTGTCGATGGACCACCATGGATGTTCTTTGGAAGGAAAAGCTGCGGAATTGCTTTCGAAAAGGTGAACAATACAGTCGATCTGAATTCTTTGTGTACACGGGGACAGACGGTAAAGTGTCTAGCTTCACACAAATTTGAAAGAGCTGGGAAGGCAGAACACATCAACCCGCAAACGGCACAAACCAATGTTTGCTGAACTCACGGAGGTTGTCTCATAACGTATCAAACAACACCAAGAAGGAAGTTTTTACAGACAATGACAGTTATAAAATGTAAGAAAGTAAACCTTTTATGTGCAGTTATGGTACAAAATGTCATGATTGTTTACTGCACACAATAAAGACAACTAAAGGCAAATTAAGGATCGGCCTTTTTACAAACAAACCAAACATACCTCAACGGATTCATCGTTCCGCATCATATCAAACAACTCCAACAGATCCAACACTACAGAGGTTGCTTTATTCGCAGCTCTCAGATCCGGCACAGTAAATTCTTTGTTTTCGGAAGCGCACATCGAGCTATGTTGCAGGAGAATTGTCAAGTCAACAGCAAAATCAACATTACGAGCCAAGTTGTACATGAGTATGGGGTTGAGCCCGAGCCGTCGTAACCAAAACTCGTCAAGTTTCTGCTTTGCGTAACGTTCAGTCTGACTCAAAGTAGATGAAACGTCAACCACACACTTTCTGAACGCTCGTGGGAGACGCTCGAGAGATAATTTATCAGTGCCCTGCATTCGGCTTTATGTAAGCCAGCAATGTTCAGACTGCGGCGTTTGTGTAAATTATTTCCTACGGCAAGAAAAGGGAAAGGATACTTGGTGTAGCTCATCGTTTTTCTGGGTTCCAACAACTTGGAACAATGTATCTTCAGTGAAGTTAAATAAGTCTAAATAACTCATGTGTAAACTGCGTATTAAAATAGCGGTTGAAAAATTATAGTCATGTACCATTGTGGAGAATTCTGGCACATGAAAACTAAGTACAACTCAGGATTCATTGACCGAAAATTTCACCAGCCATGTTGACGCTGAGAATCTAATGATATGAACATTTTCTGAGCGTTGACTGAATAAAAAGTAAGTTTCCTAGGTAGAAAAATCCAGAGAGTCTTGAAATCGCCATCAGATGAAAATGGGTTCCCATTTTTGGCCAATTCATGTCATCCATATGCATAAGTAATGTGGTGATACAGGGATGAATGAAAGTTTAGCTCTAACAATTGTTCAGAATATTGTTCGTCTGGCTAACGGTCACTTCAACTTTCCGTTACCGTGGAGAGCTAGGGAGATTTTTTGGCTCTTAACTGGACACCAGCTCCGATACATGTGAACGTTTCACCAGACCACTTTTGACGTGATAAAGAACTGAATTAGCTGTATACCGGTCCGTTGGAGCCTCCCGTTGCCAAAGGCTACACCGGACAAGCGAATGTGAACGCCGAACCTGATCGGCTTGTCAAAAGTTGATATATGCCACGCCATCCTAGGCAACCTGATAAACCTTGTGTGTTATTTGACTGTGCTGCAAGATATCGCGCCATATCACTAACAGATCCGTCATAATAAGGTCAGAACCTCACCTCCCGACCTGCAGATGTGTTGTCGGGGTTTGGAATTTCAATTCGTTGCGGTTGCAACAGATACTGAGATGTTTCTGCAGATCGCCGTATCCGAGGCGGACAGTGACGTCCCGAGTATACAATGGTGGCTTCAATGTGACCTCAGAGGCGAAACCATTGAATATAGGTTGGTGCTAGATCGATTTGTGGCTACCACATCTCCCTGTTTTGCAGATTGTGTTTTGGGAAGAATGACAGGAACAGTTAAACATG
>LOND01028714.1:7152-17339 GCA_014220965.1 Paragonimus kellicotti | reverse complement strand
ACCGTTGTGTTGCATGTTTACACCTCGTTAAGGTAAAGAGACCCAAACCATCTCGCGTTGAGTGTATGTGCTGGTTAGGGATACGAGGAAATGAAACTGTAACTGCAGAATATTTCATAATGTTCACCCTTCAACCTCATGGGTCTGATAGTTAAGTGGAGACCAGATTTGGCTCATCTCATCAAAAGTTACTACGGTTCGAACATGTTTCAGGTTGGTTCTATTAGTGAGTCAGCCGTTAGTGCTTATCGGACGCTATTCAGCATCAGCAACAATAGTTGCAATCGTCAGAAACGATAAACAGACGTTAATTAGCGAATAACTTTATCCTATCATACACTTGTTAAAAGATAACAGGGACAGCAGGTTAGGAAATACTTGGACAGTGTAAAACTGAACATCTTGCACTAAGATAACAAGTCAATGACATGCACAAGATGTAAGGATAACTCTGGTTCAACAAGAAAACTTTCTTCTCGTTTCAAATTTGAGTGTTTAAGCAACATGGCCAGGCAAAAGAGTTCATAAACAAGCAAAAAACTTACTATCATGCTCCGTTTCAGATAATTCCACACGCTGAGCATCAGCCTTGCCAAAAACGAAGAGATAAAGAAGTAAGAAATGTCATAAGCAAACAGTAAAAAAGTTGACGGTGAGGATTAACAAGTTCCAAAATCAAAATTCGCAATAAACAACTGACATCAAACTGAGGATGTACAGCGGTATGAAAATTGTTAGTCACATGTATGCTCACATTCTCAAAACATAAACATCAACCAGACCTAACAGCAAACATGGTTCTCGTGAAAACTTATTCATTACACCATCCAAAAGTGAACGTGAACTACGATTCCATCAATCTCCCTCTTCCATTTACAGTAATAAACGATAATATCCTTCAATCCAGTCAATCCTATCAGCGGATTCCAATACATGTGCTAGACATTCAAGGCTACACAGGAAGGCAAAATGATATCTCAGCTCTTTTAGTTCGTTACGCGAGTAGGGTTTTCACTAATGACGTCGAAATGTACCAGGGTCAAATAATAAACCACTTATACTTTGTGGTGGATTGCGCATAATTATTTTACTGTACTTCCGTTACCCCAGACAAACAATTGTTGCTGGTTATAAAACACTGTGTAAATTTGTTGATCCATGAACTGAGAAAATTCGTCCCCATCGTTTGCATTCCCTATTTTTCCCACTAACCTGACACTTGTTCCCACTACCTCACCCACCCCGTTTTGTTTTATTGAACTAATGTGTCATTAACTGTCCTTGGCGCGAGTAGCCATTCTTGTCCTGGCTTACTGGCGTGACGGCTGACCTTTGACCTTGCTGGTCCTGTTGAGAAACTGTTGATTTTGCTGGACGAGACTATCGTCGTGAACGATTGAGGTTTGCTTTTTGTAATTATTGATGCATTTCTTTAATAGTACCGTAGAAATTGTTGGGTCCAATCTTGTTTTCAATTTGGGGATCCGTTTTTGGGCTACGCGTAACTCAACGATCAGACGTGGATCGTTACACTGTTTTCAAAAATGGCCAACAGTATAACTTAAGATGTCTTGCGCTCGGACATTTCGTTCGTAGCTCACCTGTTACTATGGCGAAATTAGGTGAAATTAGGAAACAGCAAGCAGGCATGGCAACAATGGTGAAGAATGCGGGCGTGATAAGCGAGGTCAGAATGATCGAGACTCGAGAACAGGGCATTCAGATGACGCAACATGAAGCTGATAAGGACAGTTATGTTACAAGGTCAAATGGTCATGGGCAGTTAAGTGAGGGGTGGAGGGAATGTTAATAAGTACTTTTAAACTGGACTGGAAACAAAACTGTTAGACGGGTATATGGTAGAAAGTAACCAAACCGTTCAGAAAAATGAGAGTTTTTTGGGGAATGGAATAAAACCGCCAAGGAGAGATAAATTGATAACCATTTGTTTCTGGACATATAGCACCGAGTTTGTATCGATGAATGGTTATAGCCTCAGCAATTTGGTAGACTTTGCTTCGTTCTAGGGCGATACATGATATGAAATTCAATATCACCAAAGACTCGATGGTCCCGTCTCGTGTAAGTGTTTCGTGACTGCACTTCGATCGACGTCAGTTCCGGTTAGTACATAGCATTTTGGAATGTGTTCATTGATGCGCGTCCCTAGTTGCCTCGATGTGCGGCCAGTACACTTGCATCCACAAGTACAGGTGAAACCATATATCACATTTGATTGAGCGATCAAGGTGACCGGATCCTTCCTCGTTGATGGATAATGGTTGTCCATCAGTGTATCACAAATGGGTTGTTATTCATTTGCGACCTTATCAACTGTGACAATCTTACGAGCTCTATCAAACGGAGTACGAAAGAGGCCACGTTTGTAAGAAATTGGGTTATCTTGAACAATAAGCCAAAACCACAAGACAGAAGGAATTTTACTGACGACACGTGGACTACACTTTCTTCATTTTCAACCCGCTGGTTCAAAAGAACCAACTGCATGACCAGTTGAACTCCCTGCGTAAGAACGTTAAATTCACGAGAGAAACGGAAATAGCCGATAAAATTTCATTCTTTGATGTTTTCCTACATAGAAAACACTGTCCAGATTATCTTCACAAACCAGCGAACAGCTTCGGACGCACTTTTCATGCATGGAAAAACTAATGTTTTCGAGCAACTCAACAAACCCAATGACTTGTACAGGATTCAAAGAAATTTAATTCAGTCTTTGATAACTAGGCGAACGCCTACCTAGGTGTTCGCATAAGAGGTGAAAGTTTTGTGAAACACTGAATTAGTTATCCCGCCGAATCTAGTATTCAGGGTGCTAGGTGATCTCTGTCACCACCCTGGTTGGGACGGCCCCTCATCCTATAAAGGCCTTGGGTTCCTGGTTTCTGCGCACACAACTACGATCATATAATCCGTTGTTAATAACGCTAGATTTTCTCCTTTCCCATGAAACTCGAAACAATTGGCGTTAGCCTTCTGTAACATTCGCGGCGCCAATTATGATGATGACTCAGTTTATCATCACTTACAAGCAATTAAATCCAGTGTTTTTATCCCGACCGAAATTTAAATGACCAGTAAGAAGGAATTTAATTATTGATGAGTAGTGGGGGATTTTGGTTTTCATATAGATTGAACATCACCCACAATTGATCGCAGCTGTCGCATTCCCATAGACTTTCCAGTCGGCCCTTTCGAAAAGAAGCACTAGACTCGAGTTTCGCTCTCATTAGAGCTCGTCAGTAGTGCATATCCTTGCCACTGCCGGGACTAGAACTCCGGCTACGCTTGTTATTACTTATATGAAAGAGGATTTCACTCATTTCCGATACTCTCATCATACTATTTAATCGCCCTCTCTTCAGAGATGGCATATATGCGTACAGACCCCAGTCTTTATCCGCAAACCTCATTTCTATTGTCTCTTGTTTCGCTGACTTTCATGTGTGTAGCTGAAGATCTCTGCATTGCGTAAATCGTTCATCAAATGACAGTTCCACTGCAGACTTTTTCGACACAATTACTACCTCCATCGAACAACTAATTCACACACCCGAACGCTGGAGTCTTTTTGACTGGTAATTCTAACGTCCACAATGCCAAGTAGATTCCAGCTTCATCGGAAGGTGGCCACGCACACTGATATACGGAGCACTATCATTAATGACCACTCCCAGCCTGTAACATCTTTATCAGGATTTTTGATTGTGATAGCAAGAATTCACTCACCATTCTATAAAAAAAAACTGGATCCCACCTATTTAAGTTTCACTATAGGATAGCAAAGAAGAATGTGATTTCCGGTTAGACAACTGCTTTTAGTGGTTGGTTTTCATCCAAGAAAAATCACCGATCACCACTTTCAGGTACGTCACGCAAATGGATTAAGCTGCCCTCAAAAAATAATGAAGTTTCAATCGAAAACCTAACTTCTACGGGGCACACAAGTGTGGCCTAAGATACACCAGGTTCCTAAAAATAGAGTAATAGTGCGACATGACCCACATGAAAAAACCATAACCTAATCGTATCCATTCCAATAACAGTTCAACAGCCGTTTAAAAAATTGTCTAATGCACTGTCCTATGTGGCATGTATTTAAGTTATGGGAACAGTATTCCGAAACGCTTGGAGAATAAGACAGCACAACTCGAACGACTTCTTTGAGTAAACTATTGACACCGGTCTTGAGAACACGTCAATTTGGTTTTGTTTATGGCTAAAAAATACCGATTTGTAATAGCAAGACAAGATTCCATAATAAAATAATAAAGCTGGTAAATGTCACACGCGGGTTTTTACAATTTCTATTACACCGCTTTATAGCCTCAAAACACAGCTAATGAATGATGTGAAAGAACTCGAAAATGACACTGACTTTAGTTTGGAGAAAACCTCAAGGTTTCACACTTAGTCTTCTGTTACTCCTTAAATCTTGTTCGTATGTGAATGCAGCTTCCTCATCAGTGCCGCCAAGACAACGAAATCTCTATTCACACCATAAACTAATCATATCGGAAATATCAAATCATAACATTCACATTGCAGTAATAATCAATATGCGGGTTCATTTGTGGAAAGTAAACTTGAAATGACTTCGTTTGTAATGTGGTTGACTGTACAGAAACCTGTCCGTCAAACGAATGTGTGTGCGTGTGTGAACCACATACTTTAGTACTCACCCAGCATTGTTTTAGAATGAAGAAAACATCATCAGCAAAACGTAGCGTTTTTGTTGAATCGTCCAATTCATCAGAGGCAACAGCCTGTGTTCAACAGTTTGAGAGAACGGATAGAAGAAAGTGTTATGATGGCAAAAACAAGTGGCATATGACAAACGGAACAAGATTCTCTACTACTGTACGCAATATAAGGTAAAAAAAAGCTTAGTTACATAAACTGTACAGTTAGTCAGTACCAGTTACTTAAGTAACGACAAATCAAGACAAAGGAGAATAAATCGTCTGTATGAAAACGTGTACTATTAACTGATGGACGCAATGAAGCATGTGTGGTAGGTATTTTGACAAAAAAAATTAAGTTGGGTTGTGGCAGCGACAGCACAATTATCAAAATACGTTATATTCCTCAAAATAACTGACATAAGTACATAACATAAAAGCCATATTTTCACTCCGATAGGAATCAATCCCAGTGTCAAAAGGTATACGGCTCATGTAAGCCAGAATCAAATCGAACGTAATTTGTTCTGGTGTACGCGAAATAATTACAACCAATATGTGACAGCATGGAAACAAGAAAAACCCAAGTTCTGAATATGATCGCGCGAAAACAAGTTGGTGATTAACAGAGTTCCAGTGTCCAGGAGGGTCAATCGACTGTGAAAACAAGATGTAATCATGGAAACTCAAACAAAAGTTATACGATTGGATTGTGAATGCACCATGCAAGAAGGCATACATTTCCGGTCCACTGTCTACACGAGAGGACACCGAAATGTTCCATGAGTAAGGGTGTGTCAGGCTTTCCGCAAACAAGGGTTAGATTCCAAAGGTCACCGAGGCAACAAGAGCGAACATGTTCTCTCTGTAGGAGAGAGACGCATACATAACTCATACGGAGGATTCTAGTTGTGTTTCTAGTCACTGGGTGGACATGTTACTTGATACGAGAAATTATCTGTCGGCTTGTTTAATCGCATCAATTTGACAGCTGTGTGAACAGCCAGTTGTCTATTGTTGTACTTTGCTTGTGTGATGCGTGCAACAACATTTTGGAAATCGGCTCGTTCTCGTTGTTTTGAATTTCATGACTGCTCGGCAGAATTCTGTTGGGTATGAATGTCATATTATGTGGTTATAATTCTTTTTTAATCTGTTCGACACAAACTGTAATCCACTTCTCAGAAACGATCTGTCGATCGAAACTGCTGAGGTTGTCTACTTATTCACTTTGATAATTTGTTCAATATTGCAGTCGTATTATGATCCAATCGTGTTTTGATTATCTGGGATCGTTGGTTTATCGTTACCCGTTGCCCAACGCCTTCGTGGAAAATCGTACGCTAGCACACTGTCTTATTTGGTATCGTTGTTACCTATATCCTCGGAAGTGATGACATTGTTATACCTCCTAATACCCGTTGCTCTGTAGGGTATCTGTTAGTAGGCTTAATTCTAACGGTAAATTGTCTTCCGTACATAGCCTTCTCACTCTGTCCAAAAACGTTCTGATTAGGCTTCTCTTATATTACACAGGAGAAGAGCTTTAGAAGGGCATATAGTCCACAAGAACGGTACCACAAGACCCACATAATGTCCACTGTGATTAATTAACAAACCAAATAGCAAGCGATTCGTTAGCATGAGAAGAGGGGTCGATCTTTATTTAGGACCAAAAAGTAATTTCGGTATTATAAGCAACTGAATAACCTGATCCAAAAAACGAATGCGTGAAGTAAACACATAAAAGACTCACCATGATAATCATTTCCCGTAGATAGTGTCCCTCTAACGAAATGTACGTGCCAATCAATTCCTGCATTCGACGGACTGTTTGACAATTATCAAACAAGGTTGTGATCTGTTTAGATTTACCTAAAACAGTCAAGTCAGAACAAACAAATACAAAAGAGTCACGTTTCTAAAAGTTCAAACAATCGGATGAGATTACAACAAACAAGTACGGTTGCACAAAATGTTTTTTGGAGAGAGCTTCTGACGACTGTTGACGGTTACATCACATAAACTGCGTTAAGCAATGTATGGTAATACGTGTGAGGTGGCCAAATGCAGCAGTCAAATGATAAGAACACTCGAGACACGTGTCTCGGAGGACGGCTCATTGGTTACTTAACAACGAACTTGGCACTGTATCATCTTCTTTCAAACGTTACCTGAAATAATCGGGACTTGTTGCATTATACTTTACATTTGCTTTATCCTCAAGCAATCACACCATGATCGGTTTCGTATACGTTTGATAGTGATGGTCTGAACAGAGTTCGAACTGGCAACTTTTCACGTTACTAGCCACGGACCTTAACTATAGACCACCGGTCCTATAGGTATCGGTTGTATTGAGGGCGATTAATATCACCGTTGTGTTGCATGTTTACACCTCGTTAAGGTAAAGAGACCCAAACCATCTCGCGTTGAGTGTATGTGCTGGTTAGGGATACGAGGAAATGAAACTGTAACTGCAGAATATTTCATAATGTTCACCCTTCAACCTCATGGGTCTGATAGTTAAGTGGAGACCAGATTTGGCTCATCTCATCAAAAGTTACCGGTTCGAACATGTTTCAGGTTGGTTCTATTAGTGAGTCAGCCGTTAGTGCTTATCGGACGCTATTCAGCATCAGCAACAATAGTTGCAATCGTCAGAAACGAAAACAGACGTTAATTAGCGAATAACTTTATCCTATCATACACTTGTTAAAAGATAACAGGGACAGCAGGTTAGGAAATACTTGGACAGTGTAAAACTGAACATCTTGCACTAAGATAACAAGTCAATGACATGCACAAGATGTAAGGATAACTCTGGTTCAACAAGAAAACTTTCTTCTCGTTTCAAATTTGAGTGTTTAAGCAACATGGCCAGGCAAAAGAGTTCATAAACAAGCAAAAAACTTACTATCATGCTCCGTTTCAGATAATTCCACACGCTGAGCATCAGCCTTGCCAAAAACGAAGAGATAAAGAAGTAAGAAATGTCATAAGCAAACAGTAAAAAAGTTGACGGTGAGGATTAACAAGTTCCAAAATCAAAATTCGCAATAAACAACTGACATCAAACTGAGGATGTACAGCGGTATGAAAATTGTTAGTCACATGTATGCTCACATTCTCAAAACATAAACATCAACCAGACCTAACAGCAAACATGGTTCTCGTGAAAACTTATTCATTACACCATCCAAAAGTGAACGTGAACTACGATTCCATCAATCTCCCTCTTCCATTTACAGTAATAAACGATAATATCCTTCAATCCAGTCAATCCTATCAGCGGATTCCAATACATGTGCTAGACATTCAAGGCTACACAGGAAGGCAAAATGATATCTCAGCTCTTTTAGTTCGTTACGCGAGTAGGGTTTTCACTAATGACGTCGAAATGTACCAGGGTCAAATAATAAACCACTTATACTTTGTGGTGGATTGCGCATAATTATTTTACTGTACTTCCGTTACCCCAGACAAACAATTGTTGCTGGTTATAGAACACTGTGTAAATTTGTTGATCCATGAACTGAGAAAATTCGTCCCCATCGTTTGCATTCCCTATTTTTCCCACTAACCTGACACTTGTTCCCACTACCTCACCCACCCCGTTTTGTTTTATTGAACTAATGTGTCATTAACTGTCCTTGGCGCGAGTAGCCATTCTTGTCCTGGCTTACTGGCGTGACGGCTGACTATTGACCTTGTGGCTCAAACCACTGGCTAAACCGGTGTTGGAATTGTCCCTATGTACATACCACAGAAGGCGCTGCTTGACTGGATACTTATGAACATCCACCTTTGTGCTGTCATACTCGAAAGTACGGTTGGAGCTTCAAGAGGCACTCATCACAAACGTTTGTGTCCCGTAGACTACAGTCTAGACGCAGTCAGAGGTGATTTTTGTCATCAGTCCACTGACATTTTGCAAAACACGCGATGTACGAACATTGTAATATTGGCTGGATACTTGAACGCTCAAGTGGACAGGCTAAGTGCTGACAAGTTTGAGTTAGATGGCCCTCGCTGCTTGCTGAGTAGACATACAGTGATCTCAACAGATTCACGTGGAGTTGAATCTTTGCGTGACAATTTGGTGTGTTATTTAATATCCGTCCTTGGTGTGAAACCCATCTGCTGCCTTAGTGTCAAATCCATATAGTCAGAGTTACGACGATCAAAACTTCCTATGGTTACGGAGTTCATCTGCGGTCATGCATCGTATCACGTAATGAACTGTCAGGTTGGACTGTCATCATGCTTGAAATGGATAACTTAAGGCACCATATTGTCTTTGAAGCTTCCCTGGCCCACGATTACGTGGCGCCAGAACAGTCTTCTACAGAGAAGCGTCTTTGACACCTTAGCGGTGTCATTTTCAATTTAAATGAATCACATCCGTGAGCATAACTTTACTTCCAGGCCGTGAAACGTAGCTGCCGAGGGTCGTGAACCCGTCATGCCCGTCAATGCCTTTTGATTGACGATTTCTTCAGTCAGTCGCGTGCGTCAGATGGCTCCAGTGGTGATCAAGCCAGAGGTTAGTAGGTTGATTTTCGACCATGATGATAAAGCCTTACATCCAGATAATAACTGTGCGTATCGTAAATCAATTACTAGCGCCATCTTTGCACATCTAGCTTACACCAACAATCGCATAGACATCAGAAAGGCATTCCGGGTTGTCTACAGAGTTGCCAACACATCCAAAACAGTCCGTCAGCGCTTTCTGGCGACCGCCGAATCGATTGCTATTCGACTGCGCAACCATAACCTGTACTCTCAAAAGAAATTTGTTCAGTCCTTGCCACAGATCAATCACATCCAGTCTAACCACACAAACATTCGACCCTGACCGTGTGACGTAACATCCAGTCAACGTCCGGTCTGGGCCTAACCAATTATTGTGTGCGTAGTCTAGTATTAGCCTTTATTGTCATTCGTTAACAGCCACTTCTTGTTTTTTTTTGCGCTTTGTCTTATGACGTCTTGATGAAACCTATGTAATTGTATTGACTTGAGAAAGAATTATCGAAAACAGTTGTTCGTCACATCGTTACTTTTGATGTTATGGGAATTGTCCGATATTGGCTGTGCACATATTTGGGTGTTCATACTACTCATTATGAATTCCGACCCTTCGTTTACCACGCTGTACACACTTAGGGTATTCGGCGATGAATACCTGCGTAAGCTGGCACACATCTAACAGAGCCTGCCACTCACTTCAACAGTGACGTGGAATATCCTAGAAGAAAACGTTACTAAGAAGGTTGAAAATTAATAAAAGAAGTCTAAGCGGAAGAACTAGAAATGGTATGGATGCAGGTACGCCATTGACTGCGACACGCTGCCATCTCGGATAGCGTCTCTAATCAGCGGTTTGAGTGATCACGAGGACCCCATCCAGGCAGGCAATACCTACCCACTTTACTCAGTGGAGCAGTCAGGGTTCTCATATTTCGTGACCACTTTGTC
>LOND01028713.1:0-47871 GCA_014220965.1 Paragonimus kellicotti | reverse complement strand
CTCTTACTGCCAAATGAAAGGTGTTTGAATCATTACCTCCGCGTAATCTTCTTCAAACCCTGTACCTTGTCTCACAGGTCAAGCTGTTGAACCGGAGCTTCTGGGTGCTATCCCCAAAGCTTTCCGTGGCATAAACGACCAGAAAGTACCCTAAGTTATCGTTACTCTGACACACCGGACCACTTGTTTTCGCCTCTTCTGCTTCTAACTTTCCTCAAGCCAAGACAACTGACAAACACTGATGCTCTTAGTGTCCGTACTCCGACAAATGAGTCAGCAAGCTGCTTTGATGAATACTGTCGTGACTAAAATTGGATGTATGTCATGTTCGAAAGGCCTGCTTATTACTCTAACTTTCTGGTCGTTTATGCCACGGAAAGCTTTGGGGATAGCACCCAGAAGCTCCGGTTCAACAGCTTGACCTGTGAGACAAGGTACAGGGTTTGAAGAAGATTACGCGGAGGTAATGATTCAAACACCTTTCATTTGGCAGTAAGAGGACAGCTCAACCCAAGAAGTACAGCGACATCCCATCTGTTTGGCGGAGAACCGATGAATAGTACGGAAAGAGGTGTCCTCAGAATAACAGTCGAGAGAGGCAAAGTAATATGACTCGTTTCAGCAAGCTTGCAAATATAATCAATCGTCCCGCGTGGTGAGACATTCGTAATCTGAGACTGAACGTCTACGGTGTAAATCAGTCCAACAAGATTGACGATGTCCAAGTCGTTAATCAGCTCAAAAGAATCATTAGTCGACTAGGTCCGAACTCTTTGTTTTAATATAGTTAGAATGGTGAGTTATCGGCATACCAACTTATGATAAAGAGAGTTTGTCATCGCCAGACTAGGCATTCCATAATTGTGTAGAATTGTGGTGTTGACGATCTACACTGTTTAGGAGTTTTTTACGTCATCTCATTTATTTGCAATTGTGAGAGAGTTTGGAGATGTCATCCAATACGTCCTTCTGTTTCAAGTGACACTGTCCGCTCTGTCTGTTTGCTAAAACTTCGTTTGGTCATCCAATGCTGACCACATTTTCTGCCCACGCGCATCTCTGTCTAAATTGACTGCCCTAGAGCACTTGTCTATCTTAAGTATTACTACATTTTGTGACCTAAACTCTCTTACTGATTGAAGGTTTTGGCTTGTGCTTGCACCTCAGCCGTTGACCCGGTTAATGACAAACTCACAAACTATATCAGTGGGTTTGGTTTTTGTCCATCCTAAGTTATCAACACTGATTGGTTGAAGGCCACATAGTTGATCAGTTAGATTGTCAAACTGGGCATCAATCCAAATACGATTAGGCCAATGTGATGGTGTTTTTCAATGCAGACCCAAGATTAGTGCCTCTGGTTGTATCGGATTTGATTGTGTTGAACAACATTTTAATACGTATTCACTGAGATCCGATAATACTGGTACTTCAGCAGTGTCCTCTAATATCTCCTGTGCTATTCTCAGTTATTTTACTGCCCAAGCACCCGGATTGAAAAGTATACATGGCCGTATTCCGCCGGTGCTATGCATTCTCTTAACGGTATCCATACGCTAACTAGGTGAGCCATGGTAGAGGACAAATTGAGAGGACGGTTTAGCGCACTAAGTCCGAACAGTCGGGGATAAAATGTGAACCTTTCCTTGTGTTGTTCACACCGAACCATTACCTCAAGTCGCTCTTAAATACCACAAACCGACCGAACGCCGTTTCAGATGATGCCAAGTGGGTATGATCGTTCTCCTTCTCTAGCACGTAAAAACAATCAAGAAAACAGCTGAGAATCAGAAATATTGGTCACTCGTAGGCCACTTAACAACCCGCAGACTATTGTTTACGATTTTAAATGTCAGCAGAACGCATCTATACACAAGCACATAACTTGTTAACATTTTAATGAGGCATCCGCAAGAAAAACGGCCAATCTGTTGGTCGCATATCTGCACAACAATCATGACACAGACAAGCTATCGGATCAAGCTGGAGGACGGTCGAATGGTCGGGTTAGTCAAATGAAACTGAGGCCGACTCATTTTTGAGTTAATTTTTTTCTACAATGTTTTGGCAGAAACATCGGCCCCGACGCTCGTCACGCTTACTTAACCTCCCAAATACAACAAGGACGAATGCTAGGCTGATGGTCCCTAGTTTGGTTGCATTTCTTTCATTCTCAGAGTTGGCACTTGATACAAAATCGAAGGCAGTTGATTTTCCGGTTTGAGAATCAGGTTTCATCAGTCTTGTTGAGAGAGTATGGGCGTTAAATTCGTCCAATAAAGATAGCGATGTGAATTGCAATAATTATCTGCATGTTTCCAATAGCGGTAAGACGTTTCAGGGCTATTGTATTTGTGTCCAGTCTTGGGCTTATGTAAGAACCAAAAAATCGGATGAAAATACCGGATGCGCTAACGCACGTCTAAACCACTGCCACTTAAAGGTGCAGTGTACCATACGTCTGAAAGAAGTAGCTTTGAGTTCGCGTTAATCGTAACTGAGTGTATTTGTACATAGCTCGCAAACAGGAATGCTTAGTCTGACTCGGAATTAGTCCGACTCGAAATTCTTAGAGAAATCACATGATCGTCCGTCATTGCAATGCCCCAGATCGGGCTCTTCTGAGCCTTGACACTAACTGGCGACTGGTGGTAACCAGTAACCTATCTGCTCATTTTTAAACATGCTATGGGAACTAACTGTTTGCAAATCTCTACTGACCTCTAGGAAAAAATTCCTTTTTTACGGTGCTTGCTAAAACAACAGGGTCTGTCGACCGTAGTACTTTTTGTGTGTTATTGTTAGCTTTATTAAGAGGGCCGTTCAAAAATTATCGTGTTTGTCCTCAAGCTTTACGTGATGCTTATTTAATAGAAAAAGAGACGTCTCGTTCTTGATGACGATGAGGAGACTGATGATGAGCAAAGTACTGCAAAGAAGGTGGCGTATGATGCAGACCACGGACGGGAAGCCATCGCTCGACAGATTTTCGAAGATGAAGATGATGAAGACGTAAATGCCTCACGTGAAGCACCCAACAGGACTACCAGTTTCGGTGTCACCGGGGATGATGAAGAAGAAGAGGATTACGACGGTTTGTTTTTTCATTACTGTAAACTTCTTAGTCAGATATCAGCTAATAATTTTTTCATCTTTGGTCATCCTCGTGCTTGCAACGCCGCTGTTTTTGTTATGGTAAGGATTGTTGACCAACTTAACTATCGTGAAGCTTATAGTGGACAGCAAGTTTCAGAACCAGTGTTTCTGTGATCAGCATTTATCATGAAGCCTGTCAAATTTATTCCATTACACGCTATGCTGCTGATAGTTTTCGTAATGTGGCAAAGTCGTTTCAGGTTGATCAAGAATTTCCAAGGTAACTTAGTTGTTTCACTGACGAAGCTCAACATAACTGCATACTTTCATGTATCACGTTATAGCGGTAATTTTCCCTTTGTATAGTGCGCAACACGCAATCAGCATTGATGTCATCATTATTTCGTGTTTTATTACTAGTCTTTGCTTTGCGATTTATTATTTTGATGAATTTCCTTAGCGCGCACCATCTACACCAGTCTGGTTGGTAGTGTCTCATCTTACACACGTCAGCATTTTTATTTTGTCATATTTCCTTCCCAGATATGGGTGACTTTATTGTTGATGACAGACGCGGTGAGGTTCCGACTAAAGCCACCAGAAGGGTTGTTCACAAGGATGCTGCCTTGCAGCAAGCGCAAGATATATTCGGAGTTGATTTCGATCTGTCGGAGTTCGAAGCTTTCCGTAAAGGACCTGCTGCTGGGGATGAGTACAGCGAAGAATCAGAGGTCGAGTATTCAGACGATGAAGAAAGCGCTGCACCGGCTCGTCGGAAGCATCGGAAACCTCGTTCAACATTGGTTCTGGATGAAAAGGTTTACGAACTGTTTGATCCGAGCGATTTGGAGCGGGCCTATTTCAGTCAAGCCGACGAGCGAATTAGGAAGACGGACATTCCGGAACGCTTCCAGCTTCGACGTTTTCCTGTCCAAGCTATTGATCCCAGTTCACCAACATATGCTCAAGACCTTCAGGATATCTCTGATGAGGCGGATTGGATTTATAGGCACGCTTTTAAAGAGGAACCTGATTTTAAGGTCAGTTCAGTTCAACGTTACTAACCCGTGTCATCTTTAGCCTATTTCTGTGATCCCTAAAATTTTGGAAACCCTCAAGTTGCTGCGCGAATCTCTTTTCGAAGTTCCTTTTATAAATTTCTACCGAAAGGAATGTGTAGAACGCGATTTAAACATTAAGGATCTATGGCGAATTTATCAATTAGATGAGAAGTGGTGTATGCTGCACTATCGAAAACGGAATATCATCCAGTTACTGCAGAAACTGCATGATTTTTTCGATGCAGCTGCTCCAGACGATCCCGGAAGTTTGCACAAGAAACATGCTGCGTCGGTGCTTAAATTAATATCCTGGTATACATTATCACAGTTTGTTATCATATCACTTTCAGCGCACGTGGAGCTGAATCGTTGGAAGAACTGACCGATATTCGTCTGAATTATCTTCTGCATTTTGCGGCTTATGTGGAACCGATGAAACGCTGGTTTAAACGCCAGCAGGACAGTGAAAGCGCCACGAAGGTAACTTTCGAATTTTTAGCTTTGCTAGATTTCCCCATTTATTATTTTTACTCTCTTTTCATTCTCTTTCACAGGATGGCGCAGAAGATGCAACCGCAGAAGATTTTAGTTTAAAAGAATCACCTAAACCAATTCCTGTTACCGTTAGCGTGGATCCAATCACAGGACGTCTCATCCGTCAGCGTCAAGCTCGAGCGACATCTTCTTATGAAATCGCTGAGCGAGCTGGTTTAAGTGGATTAGTTCAACGATTTGGTCTTTCTGCGGCTCAGTTTGCAGAAAACGTTCAAGATCAATATCTCCGACACGATGTTGATCAATGTCCCATGTTACCTTTGGATGCGGCCGGCGATTTTCTGAGTCCCCAATTCCCGACCGCGAGTTCAGCACTGAGCGCTGCCCGCTACATGCTCGCATTCCAGATTTCTCGTGAGCCTTTTGTCCGCCGTATGATGCGACAAATGTTTCAGCTACAAGCAGTGATCAGTGTGCATCCTACACCTCGTGGCATCAAGGAAATTGACGAATCTCATCCTCTGAAATCGATAAAGTACTTGAACAGTAAACCTGTCGCCGACCTCATGGGCTCTCCTCTTTTCCTCCATTTACACAATGTATGTTCAGCGTTTTGCGACTGCATTTTATTTCATCATTTGCCGCACTCATGCTTTTGTCGTTCATCATATTATGGACTGGTTCATTGATTTTCCCGTTCCTTATTCGTCTTTTATAATCTCGTTTGCCTAGGCCAGTCGGGACAAACTAATCAATTACGAGATACATGTGCCTGCCGAACAGATCCGTGGTCTATCGTTGGTGGATGAACTCCAACGATTTTTCCATCAAGACGAATTCAGTTCTCTTGTACAGGCTTGGAATGAACAACGTAGCTTGGTACTCAAACAGGCCGCGGAAGAATTCATTTTCCCCACTCTTATTCGAGAATTACGTGACAAGATGCTAGAGAGCAGTCAACAAGCGATTCTTGGAGTAAGCAGCCGTTCTGTTTTTCATGCTATCAGTCAGTCAGCAAGCATGCTGTCGATGTGTGATTATCTGTAATCGTTTTATTTCGGTTTGCCGGTTATTTTGTTTTTCTGTCTAACATGATATGCGAATCTGTTATCATTGCATTTGGACACCTTCTGGCCGTAAAGATTGTCGTAACTTTTCGAGGTACTTTTACTACTCATACACCCAAGGTGTAATGTTGAATGAGCCTTGGGAGAACCACCGCATCGATTTTATTTGTTCATTTTGTCCACCCGACACTTCGTTTGATTTAGACCTGACTGTCCATGGTTAAAGCATACTCCGATTCTCCCTCTTCCTTTGCAAATGTGATGTATTAAACCGAGTTTGCATGTTTTCAACATGTTGCGCGGTTCGTCGTACATTCGGTCATTATTCTGTTCAGATGTGTGCGAAAAATTTGTTCAACTATTTGCAAGTGGCGCCGTATCCTCCGGATGGTCACAGGTCCTACGACATGGATGCTGAGAATGCTTCATCGCCGTTTGCATCTGCTCGCGGCAAACATGGAACACGTGGCCCTGGGGATGCTGATTCTCACGTTGCTGGTGCTGTGTGGTCCAAAGGAGCACGTGTCTTGGCAATTGCTGTCAAAGATGAGGATGACGCCAGACAGTCAATCGTCTCAGCTGTTCATTTGGACTCAAATGGCGAAGTTGTTGATTTCCTACACCTGCACGGGCTCATGCAATCCAAGCGTGTACAAGCTGACTTCAATAATCTCAAAGTGAGTTCGTTTCCCACTGACCACCAATTGTCGGGCACGTGCTTCTCTTTAGACTCTCATTTTAACCGAAAGCAATTATCTTGACTTCTACTTGGTGAATGTCAGTTTAGTACGTTTTACACGTGAATACACACATGTTGCGTTTTACTGGAGCACAAAAAACATGTGTAGTTGCACACTTAATATGATTCCATTAAAATCGCGGACTGTTGTCTGTTGATCAGCAACTGTTCCCACTCTGTCTGAGAGTAGCTTCGCAATGCTGATGGGTTTGTAGGAGCACAACAGTAAGGAATTTGTAAGTTTCTGCGGACAGTTTGGTTTTTCTGATATCTCAGACACCAGATATTACGAACAATCTCTGACTCTAAGTACGCTCTTCTGCCACGTCCGCTACAGACTATTTTTCATGTAGTTGCCGACTTCAAGTTAGGTCCCCTCTCCTTTCCCTTCTTTTACTTCCTTCTTCTCTCTTCCTATACAGGTTTTTTTTCTTCGTGGTTGTGTGGCAGTTAAGCATCAGTGTGAACCACTGATGTATTGCTGTCTATGATGATGATGATGATGCAACAGTTTAGCCACAGTTGAAGTGATAACTGTATCTGGATACGCTGTGACTGAGATAAATATGCCGGCCTGCGACCATCGTTTGAGGCTCAAACAGTTATTAAACAACCATAAAATCATTATTTGACGCAATATACATGCTTCAAAAAGCTGTAATGTCGTTATTTAAGCGGTGCATAATCTAGACTAGTGGCGGTTCCTACCATCGCTCATTTGACTCTCTGATCCAACAGTCACAGATGGAAATCGTCGGGTCCTGTCGACTTACTTAGCCTTGGTAAGCGCGCCTCGATTATTCTGAATAATTTCCCTATTGGAAGGCATGATGGAACAGGCGCATGCGCTTTTGTCTGTCGCGTACTTGCAGCTGCTTGTTGGAGTCAGATACCATTCTGATAAGCCAAGAAACGTCAGGTCTGATTTGAGGCATCTGTGTGCTATTACAAAACCCACTGTATTTTTCCCTGGGGATGTCCCAAGTGACCTTCATTCATATGCTGAGTGTGATCTAGATAGTTAACGGAACCCGATACACCATCATTCCGATAGGAGATAGTGGTCCTAAAACGCACTGACCTAATCTTTATTACTTGGGTCTTTTCAGTTGATCCATCTGGTATGGTTGTTTTAGGCATTGAAACTGCCTTTTGGTACTGTTTTTACACCAACGCGGCTTCATCCTTCATCGCGCTGCGTGAGCTTGTAGAACTATGTATCTAGCGAGACCCATTTGTCGTAGGAATCACGGAAACGTGGTGTTAGGAGAAATTGCAGCACAGCAAATTGTCCACCCCTGGTATGAGTGTTTCGCAGTGATAGGAAAATCTGTAAAGAAGGTGTTGTAGCTCTTTATTTGGGCTCGCATCGAAAGGCCTCAGGTCTTCTCGGCAGGGTTTTGTTGGATAATGTGAAATCGGTCCGGCGAGTAGATAACGTCACCCAAAGCCTCACTTGTTTGATCGATGTGATTTATGGATGACCTGAAGATAGGGATGCCGACACGGCCTTGCACAAAGCTCTGCATAGACGAACATCTTCAGGTTACACTCGAAATTTAACAATAAGTGATTTTCATCACCGGAGGTGGATTTCTCGTGCCATTTAGTTAACACTGCATTATCTTCCTTCGCTAGAAGAATTCCCCAAGGCACCATTGGAAGCTTGGCTACTTTGGCATGTCCACAGGATCATACTAGGTTGCAGTAGGATCAAACACCATCTGCTCCTCATTACCTTTTACCAATGAGGTTGACACGATGATCAGTCTAAAGGACCCGTCTCTACTTGGTCATAGCAATCACGGGATAATTGACTTCAGCTGATTATACGTATCCAGACTACATATTCCCCAAACTTTGGATCCGGAGGCCTATCACAAGGCGAATTATGCAGGGATAAGGATACGACTGAACAAGGTTGAATGGCCTGGCTGCATTACCACACTCAGCCTAGATCATCCCTGATAGGTAATAGTTGGGAGACTTTCCAATATGGTTAACATCCATGTTCCAATAAGGTGTCCCTGATCTAGTGAAACACCGAGACGTCTAAGGAGTACAACCGACATGGAATGGATGCCAACTTGAACAGACTGGGTTTGCGTTTGCTATATATTTCATGTGGCGGAATCGTACCACAGCTGGCATGAGGGGATCAGGTTTGCTATTCATGTGGACTTGTTCAAAGGCTGAGCGTAAATTTCAAGTTCTGTACAGCGTACTCGCGGCGCCCATAGGGAGTAAGGTTGGCATTTCGCAACATCAAACTTCTGGTGGATTTATCAGTAAAAATGAAGGGGGCAGTCAGCAGCGTACAGACAGTACGTTTGTCTGCACGACTGCAAATCACGAGCCAATTTTGGGCACATAAAGGACAACTTAACCGAATTACCTCAACTTTAAGTGTTGCAAGTCAGAATCAAGTTAGAGAACCTGCGAACTCACAAATCATTAGGTCTAGACTTGATATCCCTCGTCGTCTTAAAAGACTGCGCCGCTAAATTAGCAGAACCGCAAGCAGTATTTTCTAGTTGCTCCTTGTCAACTGGTCTTCTGTCGGAATCCTGGAAGCAGTTCACAGTCATATTTATTTTCAAAGTTGGATGCAGAAATGACCCAGCAAACTATCAATCAACGACGTTGTTTTCAACGGTCCGAAGTAATTATGGAGTTTATGAGATCACTCTCCGGGTCAAGGTTGATGAACTTACTACCAAGGGACAAATGCCTTTCCTAAGGGATATTCATACGTTACGAATCTGCCTATTGCTCGTGACTTTTAGATGAGGGCTGCCGACGCAGGATTGATCATTGACATGAGTTATGCTGACTGTTCCAAAGCCTTTGTCATGGGTGATCACTCCATCTTGCTACGGAAACTCCACAATTATGGCCTCCATGAACGCTTACTCATGTGGCTTGCGGAGTACCTAACTGAACGTATTTTCATCGTCAAGGCGAATGAACAGTTATCTTAAAGATTCCTCGCCAACAGCAGCGTTCCGTTAGAATCCGTCTCTAAATCCCTGTTGTTCATTGTTTTCGTCCTTGACTACCCAACGTAGGGAAATCATTTACAACGTAAATCTCTGGCGAGTTCTAGAATGCCCGGAAGATGTGGTAACCTTACAGAACGATTTGAACTGTCTAAACCAGTGACCCATAGAAAATAATTTGTCATTCAAAATTAATAGATGCAAAATCGATCACATTCACATTAAAATTATGCTGACTAATACCTTGACAACACAAATCTACTCGTATCAATATGAAAACGAGACCTATGGATCCCGATGATAATCCGTCTACAAATTGCGCTGCCGTGGATTACAGAATTTGTGAGACATTTCATCCCGAGGTGCTTCCCACCATGTTCATCTCGTAGTTCGTGTATACCTGGAAACGAACATACAGGCTTATCGTCCTTATCTTTAAAATTAATTAGCACTTATTGAAAGAGACGGATCATCAGAAGAATTATGTGGCTCAAAGAAATCTCCTACTCAGAGGACTTATAGAATTATGCGGATTCGCAATTAATTGTAGAAAGCTCAAGGGCGATCTAACTCTGACCTACAAAATACTCCACATCCTGAGTCAGTCAGCAACACAAGGGGTCATTTACCGAAATTGGGATGTGGAATAAGCAGGTTGGATAGAGCTATTTCACATTCAGAGTCTGTTAACACCACAATGCACTATCCAACTCTGTGGTCACGGCTCAGTGGGTTGCGAGTTTTGAAGTTTTATCCGATCGGCACGCACTTGAAGGATAACTGGCACTACAAGTTTTTTAACCACTTTCCTAGCGCACTCCTACAGCTTACTAGGTGTTCACCTCTCTGACAGAGCGTTGTTTCAGTTTCTGATTGTTCTTTGTTAATATGCTTGCAGGCCAGTAGCTTTATCCAAGTTTCCTTTCATTCACATCCGTTCACATGTTGAAGACATATACGAACCACCCAAAAAATTCTTCCCCGACCAGTACAGAGTCAGTAACGCACAATCTAAGATCTTCCCCTTCCATAATCATCTGTGAACCCTTACGTTTTCGATACTTCATCTTTGGGCTAAAATGTTTACAAAAGAAAGTTTAGACAATAATTGGTCGAAATCAAAGTCACAGTAATCACCTGCTTTTCTGGATACGTCACTGCTTTGCTTCCCGTGACCCAGTTTTACGTGTCTGTGTTGGCCCGGATGAGAGCGGAATGTAAGCCTGTTGAAATCAGGGCCTGAGCGAACTGTTTTGTGATCGGATCCCTGAGTTACGTAATTTGATAGTGGTAGACCCTACTACTGACGGAATCTGCTTTCTGACTGCTTTGCACTGATTGATCAGAACTTTGTGGGCTGACCGAAATCCCTTGCACATATCCGCCCAAGGTTTGCTCTCGACTAGATGTGACGCAACCGCCCTAATGATTTACTTTGTTCTTCCAGCTCTGGTCCAAGCCGGTTGCTCTTCAACCTTTTTAGACAGACCTGTAGTTTTTGAATTAGGCAACAGTTGTAAGTAAAAGAACGTGTGTCATGACGACTGATAAATTTTTAGTCAAGTCATACAAAATTGTGACGAATAGAGTGCTGCCATATTTGTTTTTTTTTTGAAAGTGAGTTGTTGCCAATTCGTATTCACTCTGATTTATGATCGGTCGCGAGGTGTGCAAACAGGATCACGTTCCACTCAACGTGAACCGATATCTTATTTTATTGCCCCATGACTTCGTAATTTTGGTTCATCTGTATCATTTGTTGCATGACTGTTTGAAAACAGAGGTTTATTGTCCAATACTGCTGTCGCCGGTGATGTTAATAGTATCTTGATGTCATTCATTTATAACAACTGTAAACCCAACTCGATCGTGCTGTTTACTCGAAGCTCCGTTCACCGTGACGTTGTTTAGGCTCATTTTGGAAGAAAATAGGTGTCGACAAAAGAGGCAAAACAACAACGAAGATCGATCACACAGGAAGAAATAGGTGGACTAACACCGTTGTTGATGCAGTCACGACATTGATTTTGGCACGCAGGACAGACATTTGGTGACGATAGTCGACTTTACGTTGGTGGATCAAATTTACAAGCTAGTTGATGGCAGATCGACCGTTGATCCAATTTCGAACCGACTTGATTCATTAGCCTAATCATTCAATCAAACTGACCAACATGTTATAACATACAACTAATACAAGTAATATTCTCAAAACTCCACGCTCAAAAACTATACGCTGAAACACTTACGCACTGATGATGTCACCTCGTTTGGTGATGAAACGTTTGCAACCTAAATGCCAAGCTCGGCGAACATACCAATACCAAAATATTCTTTCTTTTAATGTTTTTTTGGTTTCTCAGAAAGTTTTCCATCTTGTTGCATTCAGGATCAGTTAATCTCCAAGCATGTGATTTCCCCGTGGTTTGTTGCAATACTTTAAAAAATTTCTCACGTAATGACTTTATATGTTCGCGCTTGTTGCCTGTGTGCAAATCCGTGGCTTTTTTTATGGAACGGTGTGTAACTTTTTACCTATTTGTTTGCTGTCTCATTTGTTTTGAGATAATATTCTTACGTTCGTTCCCCGTACCAGATACAATAATCGCATTTGCTAATTCCGTGAGCGAGTCTTCAGGTACCTTTTCACATTCTTAGAGGTTCACAAATTTAGAGCTACATTTCGGCCAGATTAGATACTGGAACAGCGTCGAACTGATCTAACGTTGAATGAGAGCGAAGTTGTTTGCGTCTTTGGCTTGTCGACTGTACATCTATCTTTGGACGCCTCGTACAATTCTTCCGTATCGCTTTTCCTCGTTTCCACTGTTTAATTATCCCGACGCTTCACATGCTCAGTTGGTAAATATAGTGAAGCTTCTTCGAATGTATTTCCGTAACTTGTCTTATTTCACTTTTTTAACTTAGGAAAAAGACATGCAGCGATTATCAACCTTCATGGTAAAACATCGGCCCCAAGTTGTTGTCATCGGTTGTGACTGTAGGCGTGCCTTGTATCTCCAAGAAGATATTCAACATCTTGTTGATGAACTATCTGCCGAGCGGCGGCTTCCCCGTATACACGTTGAACTTATGGAGACCGAACTGTCCATCGTGTTTGCCCAATCAACGCGAGCGTCGGCTGACATGCCAGCCTCGTATTCCCCATTGCTACGTCAAGCCATATCGCTTGGTCGTCGTCTACAGGATCCTTTGGCCGAGTTCGCCCAACTAGTTAACACTGAGGAAGAAATTCTTGGTGTTCGGTGGCATCCCTTACAAGACTCCCTCCCTCGTGACAAACTGCTTCAAGCGTTGGAAATTGAATTCATTAATCGTGTTAATGAAGTTGGAGTTGATGTGAACCGGTGTTTGTCTCATCCTCACACTGCCGGTATGCTTCAGTTTGTTTCCGGTTTGGGACCGAGAAAGAGTCTTCATATTTTGAAGGTATGTTGAACCGTGTTTGTATCGCAAACATCATGAGTAAACCCACCAGAAGCGCCTAAATTGATTTGTTTTCAGCGGTTGTTAATTATCTGAGAGTCAGACTCTCTCTACAGCCGTAATTGGAATGCCTCATTGACAACGACGCCCAATACTAGCTCTAAGGTAGCAGGCCTGAACCTCGTTCTTCCTGACAGTTTCGGTTTAGTTTTGAGCAGTCAGTCAGTGTCCAGCCCAAGTCGACGAGTAAGATGTTTGTATATAGGATTGAGTACTGTCTTTTTTAACACCAAATAACTATTCGTTTTGCACATAACTATTCATGAACGGACTTCCGCAACTGATATAACCACTCAACCAGATGTTGTTCAATGTGTTAGTAACCGAGAGAGTGGTAGCACGTCAATGAACACATCTAAAAACTATAGTGCATTGGTATACGATGTGTGGCCTATCCAACGATACTAGTATTGTGTCCACCCAAGTTGGTTGATTTAGAGAGTTGTTTTTCGTTAGACGTCAATTATAACGTAAAACTGTATAACACCCCAACCGAACGCACTATTTCGCTGTTTCATTACGGGCGGCTAATCGCACAATGCCTGTTTTATTGTAGAAACACTTAAATGCAAACAGCCACTTATTTTTGACCACTGTCATTTTTCTCCTTTCTTCCAAATCAATACTGTTAACACGAATGTGTTTAGTTTCAAATAATGTTCCACCACTAATTGACTTCATTGGGTAACATGCAACAGTACTCCTGGTGATGTAAAAACCAATAACAACTTGCGTAACAATATTGTTATTAGATTATTGTGCTCCGTCCAAGTCTTGTTTGTTGAATATTGATGCCTCCGATTTTTGTCCTGTCTCGTATTTGGGGCATTTATGTGGAATGTACCGCTGTTGTTGGATGGGCATTTTGATCCTCATGAAGCCGTCCTTGTCAACTTGAATTAACTGACGATGAGTTTTGCCCTTGACTCATGGCCAGTTTAAATCACTCTCTTATTTCCGTTCGCTTGTAAGACAGAAACGTAAAATATTTAGTTAATTGTAAAAACACTATAGGTGCTGTCGTACCTCCGATGCACGCGCGCAATAGAATAGCGTTCACTAATCAACAGAGCACTACCACAACACACGTTGGGACCTGGGCAAGTGGCGCAGTTTTATTTGACAGATCCCAAACAAACACGTTTGGTGACTCAAAGACACGTGTTTAAACTTAATTAACCAACCAGTTATTCAAAAGTGAAGCGAGACAATGATCACAACCTGCGCAACATGAACGCGCTGTGTTCGCTCATTAGATCTACTAATCATCATCATTGTCATCATTATAACAACTTTGAACCTGACCAGAACGTATTACAGCTAGGCTCGCCGCAACAGTGACGTGGAATTTCCTAGGAGAAAAAACGTTAAAAATTAATAAAGTAAAAATAAGCAGAAGAACTAGAAATGGTATGGATGCAGGTACGCCATTGACTGCGACACACCACCATCTCGGATAGCGTCTTCTAACCAGCGGTTTGAGTGATCACATATGGACCCAGCCATGCAGGCGACACCTACCTACTTTGCTCAATGGAACAGTCAGTCTTCATATTCCAAGCTGATGCTTGACTACCGCGGGGTTTCACCCAGCTGTTAGTGGTTCCAATAAATAATGCCCGGTACGGACAACCGCTCAGCTGGCATGCGGAGTACGTGACTCAACCATCGCAGGACTGTGCAACGTGATTAGTTGACCAATTGATCGCGCATCCCGAACGTTCCGGAATGCGCGCCGGCGAACGGCCGTATTGCTAACGCAGTCAGTCCGCTTGATGTGGACTAACTGGTGGAGACAACAGTGGTCAAACGTAGCAAGTTTGTTGACATATCCGTTGCGCACTGACCACGTTTCCGAACCATGGAGCAAAAAACACGAATAGCTATTATATATCCTTTTCAGCGACAACTGAACGTCTTTTCTACGCTACAAATGAGGTAGGTCGACAAAGGCAACTCGTGATTTTGCTATCCTCGATGGTATCTTATCAGCAATACTACATGCTGGTAGTTCACATACCAGGTCTGGAAGAAATATCCGTAGGAAACTGAAACATAGTCTAAAGGCTGATCGTGAGGCTTGGTTAGTGGGATCTATAGTAAGTCACAAACTTAGTAAGCCACAAACTTTTGCGAGCAACGCCTTGTTTACTCTCTCCTTCTCTCCTTGCAAGCAGTAATCGGTGCAGATCTCATGAGCTCTATGAAACAGGGTTAGCACCAGAACTTGTTTGCGAATAATTGGTGCAAAAGAAAAGTCTGGCATCTGACGCTCCAAGTAGCGTTGCGGTGCACTGAGCGATGTAGTCAGCCATCCTGTCGTCTAGTGAGTGAAATGTCTAGAAAAGATAAACTGTTGTTTGTTTCCTCTTCATGAGAAACCGAAAGGATTAGGATGAACAGAATTAAAAAGGTTTAAAAGTGAAACAAAATGAATATTAGGTAAAAATCAAAATATCATCTACATATCGCTTTTAGAGGCCGGCACCATCTACAAATTGCCCAACAATTTATTCCTCACTTGATACAAGGTCAGGGATTTTTAGATAATAATCTCTCTCCTCCGCGCTCGCACTTATAAACGTGCTCGCGGAGCGTTTGCTTCGATCTCCGAGGACTTCTAAAGCCGTTAGTGCGAGCGAGTATCGGATGTCGTGTTGGCGATTTGTGCACAGAGCTTATGTATTCTTCTTGAACAAACTGTTTGGAATCCCGTTTTATTAGTTGGTTTTTTGACGTGAAAACTCAATTAGACTATGGATGTGCAAATCACCTCTTGACGTTCCTTCTGTGCAAGGGGATTGATTATTATGTGATTGTTGTGCGCTTTACCTGGCTCCTGCTTATCGTGGTACTAATTCAAACGGTGGTTTCTCTCGCCGCGCACTTGACGTTTTTACTTCCGAAGGTCGCTTCATTTTCACAAGTATTTCCGCTTTCAAACTGTACGACTAGCGTCTGAACGCAAGGAGTAGCTACGGTCATTGCACAATAGCCATGTGTGGGAAACGATCAGATCTTGCAAGCAATGGTTGAACGTAATTTGGGATTTTCTAGCCCGTTGTTAACACTACTTTGTGAACAGATCTTTAAATATATCTACGTAAGTTAAAGTACCTACATTCCTTCATGTACGGTAGTTGGATTCGTCGTAGCTTGATATATCAGTACCATTTTGATGGCGGATAAATATAGCTTTATATTTATTCTCTTTGAACGACAAGTGGTTATTGATGGACTCTTAACTAAGGCATCTTAAATGTTTTTTTTTACAGTTCTTACATCTTGTACACACTCCAAGACCTGTTAGATTTGATGTATTTTGATTGTGGAGCAATGGTGACTGAACCAATGTCGCGTTATCAAAGAACGGATGAAAAAAAAGCAGGCTCGAAGGACTTTTTCTGAGCGGATTGTTGCCGAGCAGAGGGTACCAGTCGACATAACTGTCACGCCCTGGCGTAACCTTTGCCTTAATCAGTAATCGTTCGGGTCCTTGCATTTTGAGGCTCATTGCTAGAGCAATTAACTCTGGTGAGAGAAACTTGGAAAAACATTCGGATGAGAAAACTTCGGGCAGTCATCGTCATTTTCAGCTTTGGGCCGTATTTGTAGATACAATGGGCCGGGCTGCAGTTACTGTTGATCGTGATCCACGAAGTTGTATTATAATAATAATAATAATAATTATAATAATAATAATAATAATAATAATAATAATAATAACGGCCATGAGCCTGACTAAAGGGTATCTGTGGCGTTAGGCTGCCGCGTCACACTCAACGTAATGGATATTCTGATAAGAGGTTGCTTTCGAGTTAGTTGCTCGTCAACGTTTCTTGGAACTGTTTTTTCTCTACAGGGAAGTACGAGGGAAATTAAAGATCTGGAGTCACTGTATTGCTTCATCTGCAAGCAGGGTGAGAGTTTATGGACAGCTGTCTCGGGCGTTCATCACTTCTAGTGGTGTTCGTCAAGGGTGTCCGATTTCCCCCTTCCTGTTCAATTTTGTCATGGACGACATTCTGGAGGGTGCGCTTGAGGAGTCCAGTGAACTTGGTGTTGAGCTTCTTCCTGGCGCTCGGTTGACCGATCTGGAGTATGCGGACGACATTGTCTTGTAGACTAATAAACAGTACTAATGTATGACGAAAAAAAGAGAGGAAATAAGCAAACAAACAATGGAGTTTTACGAAACGGAAAAGTCGCCGCTGACTGCAACACAGCGCAATGTTGGGGAGTTTTCAACCGATTGGTGTGGATGATCGCGAACTCCCCAACCGACGAAACAGGCAGTCAGCAAGTTTCTGACGCGTAGATATGCCCTATGGAATTTTCACAGTCTGTGTTAAGGTTCAGCCGCCCTCTAGTGGGGGGATCATGCATGTGGTGGATGATCAGCGCGGAGGTAGGAGTATTCCAACACTTGGCGGAATACCTCAACGCGGAAAGGAGGTCCGTCCAAAAGTCCATGGCGAGCAGATCGGGGACAACGTGGACGACGATGATGAGTCATCGCTCGACCGGATCGGACCAACGGGCGAGGCATGGCGGGCAAAATAAGATGGACGACCTGATCAGGGGCGCCGTTATTCCAACACTCAACGGAATATCTCGACACGGCCGCGGAATACGGTCAAAGCCCACAGCGGATAGATTGCGGACAACACGTACGACCGGACGAGCTATCGCTCAACAAGATCGGACTAACGGGCGAGGAGTGGCAGACAGAAAACCCCCCGGTAGAAGGCGCCAATCACACACGTAAACCGGGCAGAAGTGCACACGACGCGTGAGCGGAAACCTGGACGTGTTGTGGACTGGAATGACTCATAAACGCGAGCGCATGCGTAGCGTGGTAACTAGCGTGTTGGACAATAAAGATTGTGCTTTATTGGACGCCTTTTCGCTAGAATCTGACAAACGACGTATTGACTCCGGGGTTGCTGATGGCAAACAGTTGGTCGACATTTTACAAAGATTTTTGCGCATCCACCTTTGATGATAAGTATGGTTGTTAAGTCTTCCGATTTTCAATAGAAGGCCAACTGATCGTACCAACGTACTGTTTGTTATTGCGCTATTTCTTCAGTCGGTTGCGAATATCAAGTCTTGACCAACTAATATATACGCTAACTGATTCGCACTGGTAACTAAGATTGGAGAGCTCTCATTCCAATGCCCTCGTATTCGTTCAGCGGTCGCTCTCCGTATGCATTGTGGTATTGTGTACTCAAAATTTTAACAACCTCCGCGCATGCATTGGTGAATTCAGTAGAAGTTTAGTTTTGTGAAGTGCCAATTCTAGTTTTATCATTTGCCGCTACTTCATCGTAAAAGTGATTCCGCTGACTCCTAACCTTTTGGCTAGGTCGGAATAATATTAGAGTCAGTCTTATTATAAGGCAGCCGTTTCACGTACTATTTCAGCACCTATAGTGTTTTTGCAATTAACTAAATATTTTACGTTTCTGTCTTACAAGCGAACGGAAATAAGAGAGTGATTTAAACTGGCCATGAGTCAAGGGCAAAACTCATCGTCAGTTAATTCAAGTTGACAAGGACGGCTTCATGAGGATCAAAATGCCCATCCAACAACAGCGGTACATTCCACATAAATGCCCCAAATACGAGACAGGACAAAAATCGGAGGCATCAATATTCAACAAACAGACTTTCGTGTTGACATCGCTTCTGTGCTAAGTGTTCATGAGCAGTCCGCCGAGTTGGTGCTGGTTTTAGGCATTCTGAACATTTTCTGAGTCGCGGACCTGTAAATGAACCCTGCTGGTTAACTTGGTGGTGTAACTTTAATTGTAGCCTAAGATTAATCATCCCGCAGGCTTGCCTGTATTTACTGAGTGACTGGCTAGTCTGATGACGCATGACGTAGTTTCAGTGGTGACCGTGCTGGTTTTCTTCAGTTTTTTTTGTCCAAGCATCCCAAGGATATCCGACGCAAATGTGACTCGTAAAATCGGGTGGCAGCAAACGTCTTTTTTGACCAGGTGCATTATTATTTTAAAAAATTCTCGACTAAACTTTCTAAATTGTCTCTGATAAAGTACACCTCTCATTTCAGGTTTTCTGTTTTGTGCGGTTCAGATCGTACACAAGTTGACCTATAGTTATTTTATTCTAATTAAAAAGGTTTATAATTTGTCATTAACTCTTATAAGCTGGCTTTAATTCTAAAGCTCAACGTCGTTTATTCTCAGTCACGTGTTCCTTCCTGCTCAATAGCATCTAGACCGTATAACCTAAATCATCTGTTAGCTTTGACGCAAACAGTCGGCGAACCAGTCTCATATGAATCTTATATTTGTTCCCACTAGGTATTAAAGCACAAGAAAATCTTTCTGACAAATCGGATGCAGTTAGTTACCGTGATCGAATTCGGCCCACGCGTTGTCATAAACTGTGCTGGATTTATAAAAATCGATACGGCTGCCGTTCGGGACTTGGATGCAGACGATGTGGAGATTCTGGATTCAACTCGCATTCATCCAGAGAGTTACGATCTTGCGAAAAAGATCGCTGTGGATGCGTTGGAGTATGAGGACACCGAAGAATGCGATCCAACAGCAGCACTAGAAGAAATCGTGCAAAGGTGAGTTAAAATATAAGGCTACCTGTTTTAGTTTTGATTAATCATTAGCTATTCACTACCAGCTCACCAGTTTCGCCCATTTCAGAGCAAATAAGATTATCAACTATCGTTTGAAGCATATATACCGTGTAAATCATGGTTCAATTACCGAGACATCAGTTGTGCTACTTGTGAGTCCTGATCATTCTTCATCGTTGTAACAATATCTCGTCTCATCTCGTCTCTTATTAGACCTTCGATGCCTCAATAGTTTTGAATAAAACAATGCCAAGAAGTAAATCCTTTGATGTTCTCCGGAGTAACGTAGACAATTTGTTCTTAACGAAATGCATACATCTCCGAAGTTTTGAACTTTCACGATTCGCCAAGATGTGGTGTAACACCTCTGCGTAAGTTGGACGCATATTTTGATATTGTGATTCATGCGTTACATGGTGCATATTTGGGTTAGCGTATCGTAGGTAAACATTTGCCGAAATCCATATATAATAGTGTCATAAGTGTACTGGGTACCTCTTGTATATAGATCGAATATTTTGAAGGAGACGTGATTAGATTCTACACAAGTGTCGGAGATATTACAATTTGAGAGATTCATTTGTTAGAGGAATTTGTGTGATGGTGAGTGTATGAAACCTCTGCTATTCGATTAAGATAAGGCATTGCGATATTTTGGAGAGGAGGCGGTTCCAGGAACCGGAAAAAATAAATGCATTGAACAATTTCTTGAGAGCCGTATATATCCTTCTTCAGCTTGACTGTGGCCTCCATTCTGCACGGATCACAAATAGCCACCTCTGTAGCGAAGGCTGCGATGTCTTGAAATATAGGGATGCCAAGTCTAAGAAATGAGTTGGCCGTGAGGATATGAGATTCTGGGATCATTGATAGTTTCTCGTTTTTCGATTTACGAATTATTAATGCAACTACAATGTCGTCGTCTGCATCTCTCATAATGTATATGAGGACATGACCGAAGAATGTGAGACAAACATTCATGGCTTGTACCGCGTCAGCATTTTAATTCTTTCGGACACGTGGGCGACGGATTTGCATGGGCAATACACCGGCTCTAAGTTGCATCGCAATGATGTTTAGGCCGGCAATAATCCATCGTGTGCATTATAGAGAGCCTCGTCATACTAAGTATGCTTCTTGTTTGGATATAATAATCATTGTAGCCGCTGACAGTGTGAGGTATAGACGATGAAACGATTGAGACGATGGATCATAATAGAGCCTATTGTAGAACCGCACTTCTTGATGACAAGTGTTTTTCGATGCGAGATCTATTCAAAGGCGTAGAAGATTGAAATTTAGATATCCTGATTACCTGTGTGTCTGTCGAGGGAGCCGTTAGTGTGAGGTCATCTGCATATGGCGATAGTCCAGTTGACCGCCCAGTATATTTAGGGCGAAGTCAAAATCAAAAGAGTATACGACTGGTTCATCCAAGGAAGGACAGAGGATTCTTTGACGAACACCTCTTTTTGGAAGAAACCGGTAGCTTTCAAAATAAGTTTTATCGATCTTATAACTTGAACGTAGGTGATTGGTTAAACTGGTGAGTGAATCGGGGGCAGTGGCTGATCTTATTGAGGTCGAAAGCCTCAAATACATCAATGTTTGCAAACGGTTGTTGCGTTGTGTAAGAATGCCGGCGCAAGCTGTTGAGAATAGTTATCGTAAATGTTGCATTTTGCTGTAGGAAGCCGAATTGCTATCGACCAGAGGGTAATAAAAGGATCCCAACGATTAAATGAGATCTTATGAAAGCACCTTGCGATCACTGAGCAGAGAAATCGAACGGAAGCTAGATGGCGTAAGCGGGATGGATATATTGGGTACAAATTGTTGTGCGAGCAGTTTTCAGCTGTGGTCGAGTCCGGGTTTAGATTCTCTTAGGGAACAGATTGCCTGGTTGACTTTAGCTTCGGAGATTGAAGCGACGAGATTACGATCACATGAAATAACACTTCGTACAGAACGGCTGTTACAGACCTCCGGGCCATCAGGCACTGTACTCTAGTAGTCGGTAAATTCGGGAACCTTGTGTTCACTATGTGACTCCCTTGTCTTGATGATCCCCATGTAGAGGGAAAATGTTCTTCGCAGATTTGGCTGATGGTTCATTTCAAGATGGTATTAAGTTGGTCGTTATTTGGGAATGTTACCAAGAGCGCTAATAATGGTTGAAAAGGATCCGCTTCAGTAAATACGAGTTGTTTTATTGTTGCTCTAATGAGCATAACGTGGTCAAATTCGTTGTCTAACGGGTCTAACCCATAAAGGACCGACCGGTCCTTGATGTCCAGAATCGTAGTCATTGGAGTTTCTAAGACAATACATAGAGGCGTCGTAATCGGTAGTATTATAGGAGGAACAATAACCATCATTGTTTCAATATTTGGTGGAGGGAAATACAGTGTTTGTAGATGCCCTGGAAGTAGGATTCCTAGGTTTGCTCCATGTATGGGCGGCATGCCCAGAATCCAGTTGGCGACCCCCAATTTTGTAGGTGGTTCAGTGAATGTTACTGATGGTTGATTGAATGGATTCATCTCCATTTGAGGCATATCAATTTGACGATCTAGTAGGTCCCGACCACAGTAAAGTAAGTGAATCTGGGATTCTTTCAAATGCTACTCGTCGCGATTGATACTTGAACGTCGACGATAATTTATGGGTGGGTAGCTGAGTTTCTTTTGAAAAGTTTTTGGGTGGAGGAGTTTGATTGCTCAATTCAACTTAGAAATCCGAATTTTCCGGTTGATCACCTGAAGCATTTATCGCTAGGTCGTGATTCGTGACAGCTGTTTACATGTAAAATGGGATCCAAGTATCTTGGTTTTGTTGATCTGATAGGTTGAACTGGCTCTGAATATGGTTGGTTCAATCGTAGCATACAGAGTAGCTCGACAGAATGACGATTTCTGGAAAAGATATGCGCCGAATCGGGACGATTGTGTGGGATATGTCTTGAGATTCGGTCGACTGGAGCCAACTGGGGTGATAGCTGATGCGTTGTGTTACTTATGAGTGACGCCAGTGCACTTTCCGGAATTAAGGTTAGAGAGAAACTTGTGGGAGAGTCACAGACACCTTGGTGCGGTGAGTGCTTATTGCTGTCAAAATACTAGCTGCTCGGAAATTTCCACCGTAACATGCAGTCGCTTTTTACTGCTTGTCAGTAATCCACTTATACGGTCGATGATGGCTGAATAGAGACATTTTCAGCGTAGACCTAGGAGTGTAAAGTATCTTTCAACGTTGATCAACAAAACCTGGTGATAAAAGGCGGAACAAAAAGTGTGCGTTGTATTCCCCGGCATGTTTTCGACGTTCATGTTGCGATAAGCCACGCTGGGAGATAAATTCAGCGTGACACTGAAAGCACCGGAATCCGAAGGCTCGTGTAATGATGATAGGTGGCTTGTCGGGGTTCGGGAGTGTGCTACTAAATGTTCTGTGTAGGCTTGAACGCGTGCTAACATTGAGGGCAAGTCTTATACGCTGGCTGGTTTGGATGGGATTTGCATTGAGAGGAGCTAGTGGTTCATCCCAAAGATAGAGTTAACAATGGTACCGAAGAAGACCGTACATAGAACTCCCGTTTCTAGGTGACAGCTGATCAACCATGACAAAAAGGTATCTAACAGCCGCTGTATTCAGATCTATAACACTGCAAACTATGTACAACATAACGAACCAAAGCCCCACCAGTCTCCCCGGTTACGAACAATCAGCCTACGCCTATCATATCCCACTGTCTTTTTAAAACAAACATTCCTGTAGCTACAGTGTGAGGTACATAGGAAGGACAGACCGACGGCTAGTTTTTCGTGTCAAGAAGCATGCTTCTAAGTGATCAGAAACACAACTAACAACGTCAGGCTTTTGTATAGAAGCCGATGGATGGCACCCAACGTCAATAGCAGGGCACGCAGTCCAAATGGTACAAAGTCAAAATTTATGACGCAATCTTTATGATTTTCCGGGTCAACCAGAAACACATCCTCCAGTTTGCTGAGGCTTTGGCTATCAGGCGTCATAATCCTCTCCTGTGTGTCCAAAAACCAATTTGTGTTGACGTTGCGGCTAACCTGGTAGTCAGCATTCTCATGTTTGATTTTTATTTTCGTGTCCGTCTGTCTAGTCCCTTGAGCCAAGACTTCCGCCTGTAGAACCTTGTATCGTTGTTCAAAGCGAGTTACGTGTTCACTTGTGATTAGAGTGTACAAAGAGTTACTCCAGAGAACATTATTTCGTCTACCTCTCCTCACTTTCTTACTGAAATTCATCAAGGAGACGAATTGTTTCAAACTTCATTGTAGTTTTGCTTGCTGTCTTTATTGAGCGTATGCATGACTTCGGTAGACGTGTTTTCACAACAGTTATGGAGGCGGTGATTAGTCCGGGGTTTTACTTTTCACAAGTTGACGCACGATCACACTCAAGTAAACGTGTCAACCGCCGTCCCTCGAAAAAAGTGCTAGTTTCGAACTTACACTTCACTGGTGCTCATCGAAAGTGTGCATCCATGCTACTACTCAGCTGGCCCCTAGACAAGTATACCTGATCCTCCTTTCTTCATAGATGTATGATAGATGACGAGTATAGAAAGGGCCCTCGGAGACTGCGGGGTCTAGGGATGGGACTTCTGCCAGGCGGCAATCTGGACGGCATTGGTTTGCTTTATAGGGGATTTTGGTTATTATAACCTGAACGTCACTCACAATTGGTCGCAGCTGTCGCATTTTCACAGACCTCGGTTTCCTTCGAAGGAAACTGAACATACCCAGTCCTTCCGTAGACAACACGCGGAATCTGTAAAATGATGTAGCCGGTCAGTCTGGCGTGCACTTTCAAGTCGTAAAATGTTATAGGATTGAGTTGACCCCCATCCTGTCCCCGTCACTGCAGACCAGTGGCTTGGGGTTCGATCGCTTCACCTGCGTGGGTGGTTTCATTTCATTTGTTTTAACAGTTCTGGCAATATGTCTATGTAAACAGCAGGGATACGTGGTGTCTCCTAGTCGTCGTGAGTTTTGGCGTTACTGACTTGATTTTTACTGCACAGATGTGGTACAGCGCGTGTGTGCATTCAGCCTTGTTCTCTGGATCAGACAGCTGGTGCATTCCTGCGGTACTGTACCGCCGTGGTCTCTCAGTTAGCCTATAGCCAGAGAGATGTTTATGCAAGCAACGCGATAGTCCATCTGCGTGTATTTGAAATATGCCCATGTCCGCCACCCACAGCCGAGCGAATTATACACACATTCTGCGTAAACTGCGATATGCACGCCGTGTATCAATGTAGCGTTTACTACACCGTACACTCAGGCTTTGGACGGTTGATAAAAGCAGGGTGACTGGGCACTGATGTGATCGCGGACTACGAAAGTTGTGGCCGTCTGGTTGAGCAAGTGGCGTATGCCAGATTAGGGGTGCGCAGTCATCCACATCGCTATTTGGAAGCGCTCTCGCACGAGGCAGTTTTTCGCAATTCCCGACTGGCCTATATCTCTAGAATTGTGAACTTCCGTATAAATTTCCATGGTGTTGCTTACTTGTTTATTCCTAACTTTTGTGTATATTTATTGATCTACCACTTCCCGAAGTGCATCGGTGGGTATTATCGACGACTCAAAGTGTAAACACGCATTGGCTTTACACATACGACTTAAGTATCACAAAGAAGCTGGTGGATAAATCTGTGTGAATATAAAATACTGCAGTGTTGTTTGTAAGTCATGGAACTGATCGAAAAGTCTATGGGAATGCGCGGCTGCAATCAAATGTAAGTGACTGTTCACGTTCTGTTAACTAAATCCCCTACTAACGAGTAATTTTGAAACTGGAAAACTTATTGTGATGAGTGAACAAGCCGGAGATTCGATGGTTCCGACATTCAGTGGAATAGCTCAACGTGGATGTAAGATGTGGTCAAAGCCGACACCAGATGGATAACGGACAACACGACAGATCAGACGAGCCACAATTGAGCCAAACAGACCCAACGGACATCAAGTGATGGGCGAAAATCCGCAACAGAAGGCGCCAGCTGGGCGAACAGAAGTTCACAAGATGTCTACTTAAAAATCTCGCTGAGTTGTGACACGCTTGCCATTTCATGCGGTCATTTTGTGTTCATATTTATCACTGAATTATGGACTGGAATCCCGGTTCATAAATGGTGAGTGCACGAGCGTCACAATAACGCGCGAATTGGACAACGAAAACCTTGCCATACTGAATGACTTCTTGCCAAATTATGGGCTAAGAATGTACGAACTACTGCTGTGTGTACAATGACTGAAATTCTCGTCAGGAAAGACTGCGATGTCAACCAATTGTAATCAATTATCTGGTTACTAGTGGATTTGGGATGCGCAGGTGATGTTACTCTCCCGAATAAAGATTCCGGTGTCACTCACCCTCAACGTATAATCGCTGCCAAATTGAAGTCGTTTGTCACCAAATTCAGCTTCTATTAAGAAGGCATATTTTGCATTGGTAAACCCATCTGTTCGGTTATCACAATCTTTACTGGTTAACTATCTGCTTAAGTACCGAAGGCCGGACGCATCATAACGAATATTACCCATTTTTGAAGCGGACTTCTGCCTTCTGTATGTTTGCTAACTATGCACCGATTGTGCTCTAAGGCCTACACACGTGATTGTTGAATAAGGGAACTGAGATGATTCTCGTTGCTCGCTCATTAATTCTTCATGATTATTTGTCGCACTTTTGGAATACCGTGTCTAACAGTGTTTACTTTTGGACGTGAAGCCTGTGAGAAACGCTTTAATAGGCCGATCACAGCATTGTTCAGTTGCCATCTGTTGCCTTGACTTATCCACGTCTTCGTTGCGCTGAATAATTCGCTCCTCGGTGCACTGTTGAAAACGGAGTTTTGATAGAAAGGTCAAGATTGGGAGGTTAGAAGGTCGTAACGTTGTCATCGTTCGCCAACCCCTGATCTTGACCGTATCGGACAGTGTAGTCTGATTGGTGGTTGTTCCCGAACGATGGTTCCCTGCCTTAGTGATACAGCTCGTACTTATGAATTCTGATGTTCATGTTTATTGCAGAAATCCTCATCCCCCAACCTGGTTCCATTTTATTTATTCATAATTTTCGTCTCCTTTATCTTGCATTATCAGTGCCTGGACTAAGTGTTTGACGACCGAGACCGAGGTATAACTGTACTACGCTCATAATCATTATACTGTAGTTGATGGCGTAATGGTTAACACACTAGCCTCACGTGCATGTGGGCCGGCGTTCAGCTCACCGTCTGAGTGAGAGTATTCGTTATCGGTGGGCAAGCGAAACTCGAACCCTCGTACTTCTTTTTGAAAAAGGCCAACTCCATAATTACATCCAAATGTATCACCTGCAGTCGAGCGTATCTGTTATTTCGAAATGTAGTAATCAGATCACTGATTATTTCTCAGCAAACGGAGTTCAGTCGATCACTGACTTGTCAGATTTGGTGTAAGTAGTGCTCGCTACCGTACGCTTGTTTCACCATAAATTAGAGGGATCACATTTAAGCATTTCATCTCCTCAAAATCTGTAATGGCAATTTTATTCTACTTCTCAACAGCGTTTTTATATTGAATTTGTTCCCATTAGTCCGGCACGCCTTCGAGAGCTAGACTTGGACGCGTTCGCTGAGGAACTCAAGAGACAAGATCATGGTGATAAGCACATCACCCTGTATGATATTCGAAAAGAATTGAACAACCGCTATCGAGACTACAGGGTTCCCTATCAGTCAGCCAATCCTGAACGGATTTTCAGCATGGTTACCCACGAAACCCCAGAAACACTTCATGTAGGTCGTTTGGTCGAAGCGCGTGTCGTCTCTGTTGCAACTCGACGTCCGCGACCGGAACAGTTGGACAATGCGAACCCCACAAAAAATGAATCGAATGGACTATGGATGTGTCCTTTTTGTCGTCGGGACAACTTTCAGTTTCTCAACCACGTAAGTTCTTTTCGTGATGTTTGGTCTGTATTTGGAGATAGTCTTCCTGAATGTACTGGTAACTGAGTTGTCTATATTTTCTTGCTGTTTATTTCCTGTTTCATATATTGCTGATCACATTCCGTGCGTTTACTATCCCTGATTATTTCGATTGGTCTTTGGACCGAGAACAGTGATTGTGTGGTCACTGGACAGGCCCTTTTCTTGATAGGCTTAACATTGATTAGGGCTGTGCATTTGATGTGTATTTGATACATACATGCTACTTTGTTCGACTTAGACATTTCACCCCAATCCAACGACGCACCGGTCTCCTGTGTGTTGCAATCTGCACGAAGGTGGACATGGGGCCATGCAGGTGACGTGATAGAGCCGCAGATGTGAGTGATTCCTAGGGTTGCGCGGAGTGGGTACAGAAATACACGACGGAATAACCTTGATGTCAGTCCACCACTTGACTGGCTGAATTTCAGAGATTAATGCCGAAATAATGCAGTGCAGGAGCAAATGGCTGGGCCGATCACTAGCGATGTGCGTGATGGATACAAGTCGAATACAGCCTTAACCAATGGTAAGCCTATCAAAAAGGGATATGGGCGAGGTTGTTCTGTGTTCGGTAACCGTTCAGTCGCTGTCCCCGGTCCAATAACCAATAATAACCGATGGGGATGTTAAACACATGAAATGTGACTAGCAACGTACAAAACATGAACAACAGTGTGAAACAAATTAAGTAGCAAAAAGGCATGGAAGTAAACCTTTCGAGCCTTGTAAAATAGTTTATTAGGAAGCGATTGCAACTGATCATCCTTTCTGTACTGATTTACAACGTACTGCTTTTAATCAAGTGGATATACCTGTTAGTTTACTTGAGATACGTTCGTCATTCCATCGTTTAGATTCACACAGTTTTATGTCATACTTTTGGGTCGTTTACTATGGTTCAAGTAGCGGTGCGCCAATCCAAAACTCGTTCACGGGGCTTGCACGACTTTCCAACGTACATTTCCCTTAAACATGCTGCACGTATACTATTTCCAAAACTTTGGCAGATACGCGATTCGTTGATGTTAATGTCTGTTTTGACGTCTGCTGTCCTCGGGAGACACTTTTGTACGTGCTGGTAGGCTCTGATTCCCTCATTTCACTACACTCCGTCGAACAAAAGCATGACATACCAGGCAAAGAGCTATGAATTAATGGACTCACTTCCGTCGACAGTGAAAAGTGAATCAAGTCGCTATGCTGATGTGTACGCTCGAATATGGTTCGGTAACAAAAGCTGCCGTGAAATCTAGAATGTAACGAAGCAGCCGAGTGATGCCATCCGCATTATGCAAAAATCCTTTGATGATGCTGAAGAGCTTAATTGTAATTATGAGAGAACGTCCACTCATTAACTGACAGTTCCCTCTCTGTTGGATACACAGCTGTATATAACGAAATAATGCAACTTAAAGCTGGTAAAGCAGTTGGCTAGTTAGACCGTAGCCAAGTATGCCCAATGAGTGCTAATATTTTGGTTAAGCCTTCTGTGGATCTGTTCACAGCATTTTTCGAAGGAGGCTGCCTGGAGACTCGATCAAATATAGGTGGTGTTTAACTCGAAATATTTAGGTATTAAGTCAAGCCACAATCCGACGTGGCCTATTTTTGCTAACAATGTTTCACTTACATTGTATGTCCCACGCCTAAGGTCGTTTTCAATCCCGTATAATCTTATCCTCCATTTTCGGAACGTATACATACTCCTTGTCTAGCTGTACTGCCCTCCGATGGTTTCTTGATTTTAAAATCTTTTTCATATCCATGAGACGCTTGTCTGACTGTAGTGACATTCCCCAACACTTTACAATATGCAAACCACAAGTGTTGTTGGCCGTAAGGTTATATTACTAATTTTCCTGAACATTCTGTCCGTTGAAGATGTGTTCGTTTATATGCTGAATATTCACCTCTCAAGATGCACAGGCCAAGTGCTTGGTGCGCCATCGGGTCTATTTCTGTAAGTGTAATGGGTCGGTAACTGAGCGAACCGTGAACCACACCGGCAATAATGGCTGTCAACCTTTCACGTACACCACGCCACCATCCCAGTCCAGCAGAATTCGATTCGTCCCTTCCCGTCAGATATTTACTGATCTGGATCTAACCGATTGGACCCTATTCCCTGTCGATGTAAGATGAGTATCTTTGGTTCTACTTACTTGATTCGCGGACTAATTTATTTGTACATCATAGACGCGTTTAATTGGACTTATTTCTTGGGAGGTCGAAAATTCGCTTTTTACGCTCTCAAGAATGCATCCACGTAATTAAGACGCAGTCTCATCAGTCATATTCACGCTCTTTTCCATTTTCCCGCCTCATTTGTAAAAAATCACTCTTGGCAACTCTCATATTGCCCCATAGTTGCATACAATATGCGCGAATAGCACATTCAAATTAGACCGGGCCGCATAGGTGAGTCAAAATCCGGATCGATGGAGTAAATGAAAGTCTACCAAAGGGCATGCTAGTCTATGCGCGAGTGGCACGCGATCATCCGTTGGTGTAGTTCGATCTTGGCACGACCGTAAGTGATTGGCGAAAGGTGAGGGGGTTGCATTTGCCACTTTTGTGCATACAAACACTGTTCGCGCAGCTTTTCGCAATAACGCCCGCTGTTGGTAACTGTGACGTTACAGCTGATTGGAAGCAGGTATCGCGGGGCTGATAGGCTATACTGAAACGCTTCTTTTGATTTGTTAACCTATGTCTATCGTGCGATCCGATTACATCGGTAAGCCAGCAGTTTTCTTCTAAAGACATTCTTACGATCTCCCCCAATGTAACTAGGGGGGTAACAACTACCGTGAGTGCGAATTCGGTGGAAACAACTCACTCAGAACAATAGGTGTTATGCGGTACGATATTCCTCATCTACAAATTAAGCAGTCCCAATTACATTCGAAATGTGTTGCTGGTGACCGTTCCGTGCTAGGAGATTTAGGGTCGAGTTTTCCCTCCCCCTGATGAAATCGTCATTATCCCTATCAATCGAGACCTCCTCATCTGTGCAACGATGATAAGCTGTTTGCAAAGGTGTCTACATTCCTGTTATCTAAAACAGCTATACCCTAACATTATACAGCAAAGCCATATTTTTAGCACCAGACTTTACCCGTGACATTGGTACAATTTGTTAGTCTGCTAAAATCTTGTGTTTCGGTTTCACTTCACCTTACAAAGTCTTATGTGACGAGATTCTAAGTAGGTGTTGTTTGAAGAACTGTGGGAAAGTCGACGCGGACATGGATCGTTATGTCGAACTTATTCAATTTGCAATGCACTTTAGAGTTGCAAACATCTGACAGTACGCTTTATAATTCAGCGGAACGTGCCTCAGTACCTAACGAGCATCCTTCTTCTTTTGGTACGGTTTGTCATCCACCTCATACATTCTGGGCACTAAACAGGTTCTCGCCTTTTGATCCCAGGTTTGGTCGCATTTTGATAACAACGAGTGCCCAGGCCAGCCGGTCGGATTACGAATGGAGTTGGATAACGGAATTGCCGGATTCATTCCTGTACGAAACAGTGACCCGCCTGCAGATAAGCTGTTTGAGCGAGCGTTCCCCGGATCTATTTTACAATGCCGCGTTGTTAAAATTGACATAACAAAGTTCAATGTTGAACTCACTTGTAAACAACACGATCTACAGGTAACTGCGTGCAAAGCTCTTTTGAGAACTTCCGTTCCTTGTCATTGCTCGCTAATGCATGCCCATATTACTCCTGTTGGTTTTTCAGGACGAACGACACATGTGGCATTCTCGACCGGATCCATTTTACGATTACGAATCTGAAGAGCGAGACACGCTGTCAGAGGAAGCAGAAAAGGCCAAGGCTAAGGAGAAGGCTACCCCATATTTATCCCGAGTCATCTTTCACCCTTATTTTAAAAATATCAGCTACGACCAGCTCGTTGCCATGGAACCGGAACTGGAACTAGGCGCCATAGTCATACGTCCAAGCCGCAAGGTAATGGCACTGTTCTCTTGTACTGGGTTTCGCACGCACCTTTTTATTTCATTAAAATAGACGCAATACGCTCGGTTTCCAGTTTAAACGAAGATGTTTTGACAATCGGTTGCTCTGAGGTTGCATATGCACTGAGTACGACGAAACTGTCGTGACTCGGTGTAAATGGCAAAAGAGCTCACAGTTTGATTTTGTTCGCGTCGTATCCACTGCGATACTCCTAATCGTTTATCAAGATGTATAGCAAATCGTTGTCTGGTCTGGTTTGTGATTCGCGGTATAGTTTCTATTAGAACATATTCGGTGACTGTTCGGTTTTATTAGAGTGCACTTGATAAAACGTTTCATGCATATCCAAGGGCAGATGGGCAGCAAAGCCTTATGGCTTTCGTCAGGAACCACGAACGTTCGTGGCGTCCATCTAGTTTCGGAAATTCAACAAGCCACTCAGCCCAACTACGAACGCATGTGATTGACCCTGAATATATTTTGTACCCCACACGATGGTTCGTTTTTCAATTTCACGCCAAATTGTGCAAAGGGTTTGATCTAGCATTGGCTAGCAAAAGCAAGAAGGTGCGCCTCTGTGGACAAAACAGACTAAATTAACTGTCTGTAAGGAAGGATGACCAACGAATGTATCAGCCGACCGCCACGTTTTAACGAGGATGTATTTTTGATGGTTAGTGCGCAACATTTTTGTTTTGACTGATCTTCATTCCGGCTGACATGGTAGCACCTGCCTGTAAGGATGAGGGAACTTGTGGTCGGCAATGTATGGGTAGCGCACAATGGTGTCCGGCTTATACATCAAAAGGTAATATGGCAAACAACTCCGTTTTAGATTATCATCAGGATACTAACAACTACGCACATCTGACCTACTGTGAGTAGAAGTATGTGATTTAACCGATGCACTGTAACAGTAACAGAGGTGAGAGTTACGCTGATTATATATGTTATAATAGCGTCCTATTCCAGCCATCGCCGAAGTGACTATCATCCATCTCCATTGATTATATATATATATATATATATAATCAATGGAGATGGATGTAGCACTTCGGCGGTGACTGGAGTAGGACGTTATAATCATTGGGTGTAAACTTCAATACCTCAGTCTAGTAGAAAGATCCGGAAACGGATGATCGTTCTTAACGAAGTGCGACAGGACAGTGTGCAGCTGCCCGCGGCTTATTCGTTCAGTTCGATGATCTGGTGTATGTTCAAAAAAGTGTTGTGCGCTATACGTAGCTAACATGGAGGTAGCAAATGTCATTCGCGAGAAACTACGGCCCATTTCTTTAAAATCCGCCTTACAGTATCTCAACACGGGACCAATCCCTGAACAGTAGCAAGAAACAAACAGTCCGTCTGGTTCATTTTCACCGTAGTATCTCGAGCGTAGATAATTGTGTTAATGAGCCGGAAGCGAGCTTGTTTTCCACATTTCGTAAGAATGTCCAGGTCTTTGCAAAATACTGTGGACACCTGGATACGTTTTCCCAACATTGTGATGTATACTCTGTTGTCTGTAGACGCGTACATTACTCAAAGGTATTTGGTTTTTTCGCATAATGAGCTCACAATGCCTTCTTCCGCTTCAGGGTACCGATCATCTTACAGTTAGTTGGAAGGTGGATGACGGCATACTCCAGCATATCGACGTTTTGGAAAGAGAAAAGACAAACAGTTTTTCTCTGGGCAGGCTGTTACTTATTGGAGACGAAGAATTTGAAGACCTGGATGAAATAGTCGCTCGCCACGTTCAGCCCATTATCTCGTTGGTCCGTGATATTATGTCCTACCGTTACTATCGAGACTCAAGGGTAGGTCAAACCAATATTACTCCTTTTCAAAGTATTTGAACGTGCAAACCATCAACCGGTCTGAAGGCGGTTGTCAGCTGATGTACGGCATCTCATTGGTAGTCATCACCTCGCGTTCATTACCCAGCGTCATCTACGAGCAAATTAATTTTTAAAGCTGCTAGTTATCTTGGGTCGCTCCGATAATCCTTTTTATAAGAGACAGGTGTGTATTAGCTCTCGACCCATTCGTCATTACATGCTAAATGTTCCCACACATCGCTGTTCCTGGAACGAATTAGATTGTCTAATATACATTACTGTAAACATGTTTTTCAAGATCGTATCCCTGGAACCGTTTCCAAAGGCTATACGGTTAGCTGAGCTTAGGCTAGGATCCCGTATAGTTTTTATCAATTTCCGACTGACATTTGTCTGACTTGTGTTCGTTGTAAACTTTATTGATTTAGGGTGGGGATCGAGCCTTGTTGGGGTCGCTTCTTCAACAAGAAAAAGCCAACAATCCCGACCGCATACCGTACTTTCTTAGTTCGATGAAGGAGCGTCCTGGATACTTCATCCTCGCCTACATGCCAAACAAAACGCCCCACTTCGAATTTTTCAGCGTGCGTCCTGAGGGATTTCGATTTCGCCGCTTAATTTTCTCTACTCTCGATCGTATGGTTACCTGGTTTAAAGAACATTACAATGATGCGGTGAGTGTTTTATGGATACACAGAGTATCACTAATTATCATTCGTTCGTTCATAACATCTGAATCTGACAAGATGCTACGGCGCGAGTAGTTGTCCACTGCAACAGTGACATGACGATCAGAAAATTATCAAAAAAGTTAAAACGGACAAAAAGCCAAGAATGTTGTGGATATAGGCGCGCCACCGACACATTGTCATCTTGAAAAGTTTCTAACCGGCGACTTACGTGAGCACGAGGTCACCACTCGATCAGGTGACACCTACACAGTTTACTCGACGGAAATGCTGTATTCATATTTGTAACCACATCGTTACTTGGTGATGGTTTTGCCCAACGGTTGATGGTCTCAGAAACTTATACACAGTGAAGTAAACCTTACAAATGAACAACCAAGCTGTAAGTGAAAGTAAGGCGTCATCAGCAAGACAGCTTCCTTACGGCTTTCACTGCCCCGCGTCATTAAGTGCACTCACTTCACAGACAACTCGGCCAAACAACACAACATTCACTGAGCTCAATTAGCCGCTATCTCATCGAAAGTGTCTAGTCACCTAATCTGAATTACGGGAGCCCCATCCCAGGAAACGAGCCCGACCTACGGTGACTAACCCTTCCGTGAGCCTCCCCGCCTATCTACGCCACGTCATCATCTCCGCAACTGACACCTTATGCCACTTGGTCGAATCCTCGATAAAAAGTACTCAATGTGATATCCTTAGTACTAGTCTGTTGAAGGGAAGAACTCGCTTGCCATTCATTACCCAATACCTGATTCCATAACATCGTGTTCTTGGGGCGGTTAGGTCCACTCCCTTTTTATTGGCCAGGACCTGCTTTTTTATTGTGGTTAAATGGCAGTTAAACATCAGCGGAAACCACTGATGTATTGCTGCATTTCACGACGATGAGTGTAGTAAACACTTAGGCGATATGCGGATTACACGACTCGATCATCGCGGACTGTGCAAACCAAACAGTTGATTAATTGACCTCATACACCCATCGTGTGATTGTTCAATGGTAATTGAAATGCTGTGCTGTACGCGAATGGATTTATCGTTGCTTAAGTTACAGTGACCAATAGAATCATCTGTGGAGTGGATTCTTTCCAGTCGCCCAACCTAAACAAGTTGATTTAAGCGAGTTAGAAGTAATTTAGTTGTGCATAATGTTACCACTGAACCCAGATGTCTCCAAGTTGCGCACTGCGGTTTGTCTAACAGACACTCAACCTTAACAGGGTATACAGCACAGTCACTACCCAGAATCTCATGAATTATCACACGCCAGTCGACCGTAATACAACGTACCGCCTGTTATTTTTTTATGTTTACAGGTTTCATATTCGCTCCTAATTCAAAGATTCGTCGCGGCCCTTTACAAGAATATTGCTTTTAGTCGGTCTTCTCAGCAAGGACGTCAACCGAAGTTCATCATTCGCACAACCAAACATTTTCCACCGTTTCGTCTTGTAAAACGAATTGAATGCATTTTTCAATTTCTTCCGTGTTGATTCTACCTCTCTGCCATGATAGTAACACTCGCCATAGGCCATTTCTAGGGCGTGCTCAGCGATGACAGTTGCACGAATCTACACATCACCGCGTGGTCTAACAGCCGTGAATCCGTATAAAAATGTGAAAATAAAACGGACATATTTCATGAACCCGCTGTTTCTGTCCACTGAAAGTTCACTTCCTTTATTATTTTGCAGGTTGGTGGCAACTATTTGCGCGAACGTGAATACACACAGCGATCTCCCCGCGCCCCACGGACACCACAGATAAGCTATAGCCACAATCCATATGGCGTAGCACTGTAAACTGCCTTACATCAATCCAGGACCGGATGACTCTTCGGCTATTGTAAATAACGTGCTCCTCTTGTCTCCCATTATGCCGATTATTCATCCATGCCCATATCTGAAGACAACTCCTGAACCTCTCTACGTCTCTTTACTCTGTTTGCTATCCTAACGCAAACAAATGTTCAATGCTTGCAGTTCACAGCTTCTTTCACCATTCAATTATCATGCTTGATAAGATGTATTTGTTCAGTTTTGTTGATAACCTCCTATCATAATTGGAAATGGCGCATGCGTGTTTTGTGTCCCATCCCTGTGATTGGTCAGACAGTGCACACCAAGGGGTAATGTTTCATTTAGCAATTTATTCCGCTGAGCCATCATCGCCCGTCTACGACAACCTTAAATGTGGACTCACGTTTAACATGTGATACAAACTTAGAAAAACAGTTTAAGAGTTCTATTTTGTGGGTTACATGGTTTACCCATTTGGGAGAAGTGGATTCTTCATGGTAGATAGTTTCATGTGGTGCTCGTATTGAACACTGCGGATCGCCGACGATGTTTTCATGGTGCGACTTTCGCCAACAGCGCCTGGTGATTATGCAGAGCAAATTAAATTCGCGCAGGAGACACAGTAATAAATTTGTCCACAAAGTCTGCTCCACAGCAGCACCTTTGGAACTACCGTACATGAGTTTTTCCAAATCCGAGAAGGCGGTGATATGTTGTACGAAAAGGCACGATACAGGTATTCGTTTCAGCAAATCCCGAAGTGCATACAAAGCTAGCGTAATCTCGCGAGGTGTGAATACTTGTACAACATTAAATCTGGAAAGAAGCTAAAGTATAGAACGTGTGTCAAACATATAGCGACTGACTTCCGGTACCAATGTTTCAGGATTGTATCTATCGACATCTTCCACGTACTGTCGTGCCACGAGGTCCCTCAAGTACTTCTCAAGTTTCACAGCAGAAAACTGCCCCCCGCAGTCAATAAGTATGCACTGCGCATAACAGCCGTTAAGATCTTTGGGTAGAAGACAGGACGCCACAGTTTCGTACAAAAAGTTGGAACAGTCACAGAAAAACGGCTGCCGCACTTCAACTATTGATTTACCACCTTCTGGGGATTCGATTGGGTAGTATCGTTTGAGTAATGTGTCCAGTGATGTTCGGTCATATGTCACAGTAGGCTGCTGAAAAAGACGTTCAGTAAGATTAGAATTTGCTGCACTCACCCACGACAGACAGGTTCAAATGAAATCGGGGAGTGTTCCCTCAGAAAACTCATCAAAATAAACAGCTCTAAACTACAGCAAAGCTGCGAAAACAATAACACTAGCCTTTTGATGTTTGTTCTATGTATATACACTTCTTAACAGTTGGATAACGTTAAATGTTTCCAGTTCTGGGATGCAGGCTACAAGACAGCTACTGATGTAAACGGTATAAGTACTATTACATACTGCAATGCTAAATTTAATCATCAGGCTACCTCTGACGGTTTCGTCTGGTTTGGTAGGCAAGGTCGTATGGGTCAAGTTTGGGGGTGTCGGCGAACAAATAGTGGAAACAAAAGTGTCATTCCGTCGTGTTTGTTGACAACTCGCCAAACACCTTCGCAAAATCACGGACAACTGGGAGTAAAAACAATGTGAGTTGGCGTAGGGATATGCTGGACTGCCGACGATACAATGAGTTCTACCATACGCTCAGGGAGATTTTGGGCCCATCCGTCCAATCAGCAAAGCACTGATTGACGTGGACTATGGTTTTCAGTGCACTCGACATGGGAGTTTGCTACAACCACTTTGGTAGCCTACTAAACCGGCCGGCCACCATTGACTGGGTGTCCACGAATAGTCTGCCACAACAAAAAGCGGAACTTTCATTTACTCTCGTCCCAGATTTAGAAGACAACCGCGAAACGGAAAATCCGCAGATGAAAATAGGTTGCCATGAGAAACTTCTGTAGCGTAGCTGCTCAGTTTTGGAAAGTGTCTGATTGCAACTGGTTTCTTCATTCGGGAGAATGAAACAATCCCTCAAAAGTTCGAGAACGCTCTGGTCGTATCTTCGTTTAAGGATAACGGGTGTATGAAGAGCACCAACAGTTATCAGGGCATCAGTTTGCCGAGCTGCGCTAAAAAAGTACCTTGCTGTATCCAATCAATGTGGAAGTTTTGGAGATTGATGTTCTAGAGGAGCAGTGTGGAGTTCGTACGAGTTGTGGCACGATCGACGTGGTGCTCGCTATTCGACAGATCTAGAAGTGCCGCGAACGCAATCAGTCGATGTATGACCTTATCGTGAATCTGCCCGAGGCGTTCGGCTCCGTGAAGCATTGTGGACGGTGTTTTGTAAATCTGGGTGTCCAAGTAAATTGGTTAATTCAGTTAAAATATTGCCTACGGGTATGAAGACGAAGGTGCAATCATGTGGATTGTCCTCAGATAGATTTGACATCGTAGCTGGCGTGAGAAGGATAAGCGTCTCAGCACTAACCCAATTTAACTTATATTTCGACCTCATTGCTAACGATTACCCTCCAGGATTCTGCGGTCTGTGTTGCACTTGAATAACTCAACAATAGCCGATTGCTGAATACCAGATGCTTCAGTACCTTAAGTTGGCTAGGTAATTCAACAAAGCGTATGCTGTTGTTTGCAAATGATAGTGCACAATTTGCCACAACGAATAACTTCATCGACTAGCCACGGTTCTCGATATTTGAGTAATAATCTGTCTACAGATCTGTCAGTGAGCTGCGAGTTCGTGTGGGGAAAGGATAGTACTACTTTCGAACGTCTTCAAAGGCGTGTTTGGAATCCATAAGGCTGTCTACATATCGTTCATGGTGTTATCTACGCTGTCTAAGAGGCATTTTGGGTAGTAGGTGGTCGAACATGGTTCTGAACACTGCGGTAATTCAGTGGGGAGACACGGACAGAACTGAAGTCACGCTGATGCACATTCACCTTCGTTGGCTAGGACACGTTAACAGAACCAGCGATGAACGGATTTTCAAGCAGTTGCTATTCGGGTAACTCAAGACAGGTGGGCGAAAACCTTGTGGTCAGGAGCTGCCACATTAGGAGTTTACACATGATTGCCTTTTGTGGTGTGCTACCAATTTCAGATCTTTTGGGGATTTTGACTCAAATCGGATGTTTTGGAGAAATACGATTCGGAAGGGCTTCCGAAGGTTGACTGAACGACAGCGCGCGGTGGGAACAGGTCACGTTGTTGACCCCGCCAACTCGTTTCAAGTATTGTTGCGTAATCGGAATCCGAAGTTGCTTGCCTTCTCCGAGGCAATGTTAATCAATACTCGCCGTCCGGTCCTGTGTGTGCATAAACTGTTGACTCACGCAGTTTGTCTGCCCTGGAACTGATAACAGTCCTTGTTTCATGTAAACCCTATTGTTGTCGCTACCCGCATGTCCTATATATTCTTATGTTTCACATTCGTGACTGAAGACAGTAAACGAAATGTTCGTATTAAGAGTTGAATGGGATAATCAGGGACAGAGGGGAACGATGCACCAAAATTAAGTTTTAGCACGTTGCAATGCGAAAAGATAAAATTCAAGAATCATGAGTTATTTTTCGAAGATATATCAAAAAATTAAACATTTTTGAGAAGACAGACTTTCCCTGACAGGAAAGTACACTGGCATTTTGCTGAACACTGCCAAACTGCCGTTAGCATTCTTTGCCAATGCTGGCGTAGTGGCGCTTGGGCAAAGTTTTACTGAAAGTATTCGCAAGGTCTTTTTCTTGGGGAACGACAGCAGGTAGTCACTGATCCGATAGATTCTGCTAATCTCATGTCGTATACGCATTATTTCCGACTTGTCAACGTTGAACGGAAGACTGTTGTCCACCGATGCACTGCAGTCATCGAGCCTTGAACGCAACAACAAACTCGCTGTTGACCCCCGTGATATACGTCTTGTCTGGGACGTACAGCTGGTAGCCTGCTAAGTAGAGCACGGTGATTCACATTGCCAGACCTTGGTGAGGTAAAAAAAAACATTTAAGGGATGGCGGTCTTTCGCAACCGTGGGCCAAGAGTCTGTTGCTATCAACAAGTTAGTGACGCACAAATAACCTTATCAGAATCTGTGCTGATGTTTTGTTGGGTGTCTAATGGATTGAGGTCGCGTTCTTGTGCTACCACCTATCAACTTGGAGACATTGAGGTAGTGCTACCGGGCTCGCATCGGTTCTGCCACCGCTTTTGTAAATAGACGAAGTGATACTGCGCTTCCTAAGATCGGAGAGGATATCCGAAATGAATATGTCGAAACAGCATGGAAAAAGAAACGGCCAGCGCCGCAACACTTCTCTAAATTGAAGGGGCGATAAGCTGTCAAGGTCTGGTGACTTCTCGGACTCCAGCCCGAGAGCCTTCGATATGACAACAGGCTCCGAGAAATCATGGAATTTTTGACTGCGGTGGTGAATCACGTTTGTCGGTTGTTCCACGCCGTCTGGGTCACCAAAGGCGACTGCGTATCGGGAGCGAAACATCGACAGTCTCCTGGTCATTAGCTGATAAGCCAGACAAGCCTATTAGTGGTGATACGGCCGATCAAGACTTCGTAACTGACGCATTGAAGCCGTGAAACCACCTAGAAGAGTTGAAAGCGGCTTTTGAAAGGTCGAGCGGATGGTCGCGACGATCTGCTCCTGCTACTGTTGTGCACCAACTACCAGTATTTTTGTAAGTGCCACGTGCGTCCTCAACATGAGATAACAGAAAGCCATCTCGCAGTACCTTCTTCTCCGGTGTGAGGCGTTTTGTGTGATAGGTAAGTTGGAATTTGACTTTATTTCTACGAAAAACAAAGGACACGGTTCCCATAATCACTTTATCTGATCTGCCAGTGATGTAGCTGCGATGTTCTTCAGGAGCAGTTGGTGTTTCAGTCGCAGGACGCAGCGTTTCCATTAAACGCCTTCCGGTAAGTTGGAAGTCGGTTCGGCGAAAGTTTTGAAAAGTATGTTTGGGAAGCTGATTAGTCACGACTTCGCAGGTCAGACTGAAACAAGTGAATACGTCGTTGCTAGGACGTTGATCTCAACAGGGTCCATCGTGCATGGCTCGGTGGTGAGGAGTAGGTCCAGATGGTATGGATCGTGATCCTCTTCTTGACGAGAACACTCCTGCATATATTTTGTTAAGTCGACCTCCAACGTGAGATTACAGAACTCCACAGCCCCTGCGCCGGAAAGCAACTCGCTCGCGAAGTTAATGTTTCAGTTTTAACACGTTACGCAGCGAGAAGACAAGGTTCAAAATCGAAAAATACGCCATTTTTGGGAAACTACATTTCCCACAACACCTCCCGTTTGAGATTGCAATCCTTCGTGGCATTTCTTCCTAGGGTTTGGATGCACAGGTTGAAACAGGCATCTGGTAGGAACGGTCCAACGTCTAGGCAGGGACTTGGCGGTGGTCTCAGCATCGCACGAAGAAACTGTTGGAGCAACTGCACCCGAAATGGTAAACGTATCTAAACAGACATCCAACTGAAGCAAGTGCTGGTTGTCTGTTGTTTTGCATTCTATTGTCACGGTTGCGGCGAGCTACGATGACGTTTGCGTACGTTGCGACTGACAGAGATGTCGTACAGCATCTTCTCGTGATCAGTCATGATGGTTGCGTCCGTCCAGTTGTTGCGGTCGGCAGTCACGAGTGTAAACCGCTGCTTCAATGACAAAGCCGTTGTTAGGGTTCCATCCGCTGGGTACCTAAGCTGGCTCCATCGTCGGAATAAGACCGTGGTGGGCCTAGTGAACCTTGACACATGCGAGCTTCGGCTGGTGATCGGCCATCGGGAGATGTAGGGTCGGATTTATGCGGTAGATCAACAGAAACTTCTGTGGAATCTCGTTCGTGGCTCTAAGCCCACGAGTTTTGAACAGCTCCCGCTTGAAATTGTCCACGAAACGTTCAGTCTGGCTATTGGACTGTGAATGTTACGGTGGAGACCACGTGTTGGATGGATGAACGGCGGCAGGTCCTTGAAGTGAGTTTGGGTAGCTTTTTCCGACACGGGAATGTCTGAAAATCCAAGACGGCTGGAAATATCGTTCAAAGCATCTACCGTAGAGGTGAACGTTGCCAGTGAAACAGCGACTGCCTCTGACCACTTGGAATACGCATCGACCAAGAACAAACAGGACACTTCGTCGACCGGACCGGTAAAACCCAAGTAGAGACACGACCACGAACTCTTGGATAATTCTCAAGATACGGGTAGTTCGACGGTCTGCCGATAATTCAAGCGCTACGTTACCAAATCTTCAACATGGCCGACCTTGCCCAACCAGTACGCGTATCCACGGGCAATTGTTTTCGTCACGCCGGTGCTAGGATGAGCGGGATGAAATCATCAGAGGACAGGGAACCGGAGGGATGCTGGAGTGACCACGCAATTGGCGAACATCAAGCAGGAGTCAACCACCGTCATGGAATAACACATATGGCAAAGCTGACTGAGCTGAGCCTCAAGAGTGGTCGTGGACCGCTTCGTTCGGACGAAGGTGGTGACCTGATTACAGATTACATATAATGTAGTGATATGTCGAGTGTCAGCGGCACTTTATAGGACTCCGCAAATGGCGTGCGAAAGCGGGCGGTGCACATCATTTCAATGGCCAGAGCCGCAATGATGTCGTTCTCTCGGGTAACGTTTTGGCCGATGATGAGACGCGACAAGTCATCAACCTGATCAAAATCGTCTATCTATCTGTAGTCGATTGTAAAATTATAGCCCTCCAAAGTTGTATTCCACCGCCGCATTTGACTGGCGGAATATGTGGGACTGCACTTATTTGATCCAAGGATGGGGAGTAGTGGCTTATGGTCGATTAGTAACGAAAAATAACGACTATGTGAAAATTTGTGAAATTTCTTCACCACGAAGATCATAGTTATGGTTTACTGCTATACCCTTCGCAGTGCTCCGCTTATGTGGGCGTGCATGGGGTGTGAGCAATAGCCTTCTCGGAGTCAGCTGGGAACACATGAGATTACACCATAGTTCGAAGCATCGGCGGCGAACATAAAGAGAAATGTTCGATCGTGACATTTCAGCAGTACGTTGGAACTAGGCATCATGTTCAGTTTGGCGAAAGATCTCTCGCAATCGGGAGACCAACACCACGGACCGTTCTTCCATAGCAGACAATTAACCGGAGCCCAAAATTTGTGGCATTAAATGGAAGCCACTGTAATAGCTGACGAGGTCAAGGTGAGGCCGAAAACATCGTAAGGTGCATGTATCCGTTGAATTGCGCGAACGTTCTCAAGATCTGGGTGACGAGCTGCGGCATTACTAATGAGGCTTAGATATCTGATGGGCCGCAAGAACATTTAGAACTTGCACGTTGACAGTCAAAAATCATACTTCCGGAAGAGTTGGAGAACCGTAAAGATTCGGCCCCAGAGTTTATTCGTCGGCCAACCCATTACGTTAGCACTGTCAAGACAGGTGGTCATACCGGATGGATCAGTAATCATCGCGACGATCGTCTGCTTGAAAGCGGTGTGTGGTTTTGATATCAAAGAGAAGTTTGTATACTCGAGATGGCCTCGGTGGGCGATGATCATGAGTGGTTCACGAAGTTCCGATGATGCCGCGATTTGGAAGTGTGCTTCAGCCAAGTGCAGATTGGCGAAGACAGTACCGCCGTTAAGCGCGGTGACTGTATCCTCAGGAACTGACAGCAGGTAGCCGTTTGGTTGGGAAGCGACATTGAGATTGGTTGAAAAGTCAACACAGATCCGGAAAAACTCTTTGGACTTCTTTATCACGACGATGGGGGAAGCCCATGCGGAATGGAAGACCGGTTCTGAGATATCAAGTTGTTCCAGACGTCTGAGCTCCGGTCTGGGTGCGGAAGGACTGCATAAAGAACCGGTCGTTTGGTTGGTTGTCAGGACAAAACTGTAGCACAGGGAGAACTGCTGAGTGATGTGGTTGCAAAGTGACGGCGATACAACAGGAGACCGCAACTTATGGCAGATAGCCCCGATTGGGACAACAAGGAAGCCCAGCAATGCAGGCCAGTCGCCCCCAGAAAGATCCAAATCACAGTTGGAGACGTAGCACGTCCTCTCGATGGTTAGGCCAGAGAGTGATATCGGGCGATACTAGTGCTCAGCAAATTGCAATGAACAACTGCGTGCATTGATTGCCGTTTTGGATAGTGAGTGAACAACAGGACTGTCCAGGGAGGTGCGGTGATCCTCCGAGGTAATCGTGATGTCGGAATCAGTCTGACTGAAGGCTAACCAAACAACCATTGATGTGGACAGACAAGAACTTCCAACGATCGGCGACAGCGAATTGTAGAGTGGTCGGCAGATTGTTAGACCTTTCAACCGAACGGGATCTGACTACCTTCTTGAACTTGGGTTCCAAGGTAGGCTTGATCCTGTCAGTCGCTCGCATTTGGTAAAAACCATCCTTGATTCCCACTATGTGGCACCTCTGACAGAAGTGGAGTGAAAATGGATAGAATCACAGTAATGACAAGAAGATTGATGCTGCTCAGAACCAGCGGAACTGGGTTGGACAGGCAGTACAAGAGTACGCGGCTGAAGGTGGCAAAAAAGCATGAACTGAACAACGTGCCCGTTCCCGATACTGGATCACGACCAAAACGTGCCTGAGTTTGACCAACCTCCCTCATTCGTCCACAACCCGTTGCGGCTTCACGATTGGTTCCCGTTTGGTTTTAGCTGGCCGACTGGTACGGAGGATTTAACCATCATCATCAACAAAAACAGCAATACGTCAGTGGTTCACAATGACGCATAACTGCCACACAACTATGGAGGAGAAACAAACCCTGCACAGGAAGAGAGAAGAAGGGAGAGGAAGTGACCTAACGACTAAAACAATAGCTAAATCTATATTTAAGCATTCAACTGTCAGGGTGCCCACACCTTGCAAACAAACAACCGAGCTGTGAGTGAAAGTAAGGCGTCATCAGCAAGACAGCTTCCTTACGGCTTTCACTGCCCCGCGTCATTAAATGCACTCACTTCACAGACAACTAACGACAACATTCACGCAGAGTTCAATTAGCCGCCATCTCATTTAACGTCTCCAGCCATCGATTCTGAGTCACGAGGGTCTCCAGCCTGGGAGACGAACCCGACCTACAGTGACCAACCCCTTCGTGAACGATTTCATTTGTCTACGCCAGGTCATCATCTGTCCACCTCGCACCTTACGCCAATCGGCCGCAGCGTCGGCAAAGAGTGCTCGATGTGGCAGACGACTAGCTGGCATCCTTAGTACATGACCTAACCATCTAAGTTTGTGCAGATGTAAGGATTGAACAAGAGAGTTAGTTCGACAATCACTAACAAATACCCGCTTCCTAACCTCCTCGTTGCTTACTCGCTGGTGCCACCCGATACGAGCGATTGAACGCAGACATCGGTGGTCAAATACCTGAAGACGGTTCACGTCCTCTACCTCTGAGCGGCCAGGTTTCGCTGCCGTAAAGTAATACAGCCCTCACTGTGTCTTATATACGCGACCTTTAAGCATCAGAGAAGATACCTCTCTGTCGCCATAGGTGTCTCAGATTAGCGAACACCGCCCTAGCCTTAGAAATACGCGCTTCTATTTCATTCCCTACACCTCCACCGCCGCTGATGCAGCTTCCCAAGTACACAAACCGGTCAACAACCTCCATGACTTCATTATCTAACAACAGATCTACGTTATTACAGCAAACTCGTGAAACCACAGTATTTGAGGCTGCAAAGCGCATTCCGAAGTACTTAGCAGAACGCGAAATAGCGTTTAGCGTTGTTTGTGCCGCTTGAAAGTTGTCAAACAGCACACCTTATCGTCAGCATAATCAAGATCAGTCAGTCTTTCACCAGGTAAGAGGTCCACGCCGGCATCTTGTGAGTGCCGCAGACAGTCCTCCATTATTTCGTCTATGACGAAATTGAACAAAAATGGTGAAAGGGGACAGCCTTGACGTACGCCGCTCCTGGTGCTGAAACTGTCAGACAGTTCACCGTAAACCCTAACCTGAGCTGAAGTATGGGAATAAAGCGCCGACAGTATGTTCACATACTTGGTCGGTACACTCCTGCGTTTAAGCGACTCTAAAAGTGTAGATCGATCCACCGAATCGAACGCACCTTTATAGTCGAGAAATACGGCGATTGTTGGCCGGCGGTACACATGACGCTGCTCCAGAATTTGACGAAGGAGTAAAAATGTGATCTATATATTCCCGCTTAGGGCGGAACTGTTGGGGAAAGTCTATTTTCCCCAAAAAGGGTTTATTTTTCGAGCTATCTTCGAAAAATAAATTGTGATTTTGAATTTAATCTTTTCGCGCCACAACGTGCCAAAACTCAATTTTGGCGCACGTTTCTCCGGCGTCTCTGATTGGCCCATCCCACTTTTAATGCATCAATTAACGTGGGATTCTTCAAGGCTGTTCAGAGACTATATATGCAGACGCTGGTCTGCAATGTTACCTTTGGTTAGAGAGCAAATACATTCTCGACTGAAGGTCAAGGTCTTCTGGGGTTTCTGGTTATCGTTACGCTCGGTGCTACGTGTTCGTGTTTACTATAGTCGTGCGCTAGACGTTATCGTTGACCAGCGGGTCATAACAGGAACCCTACCTGTTCTTCCCGTAATGTTCACCTTCCGAACTGCAATGAGTTGACGAAGCAAGATGGATGCCGGAATCCTAATAATAACGCGTCAACCTGACTCCCCTATGGTTTTTGGAAAATCCTCTGATACCTTTCTTGAATATGGAAACTATTATCGAGTGACCTTTGCACGGAGGGATGGTCCCCGTCGTCCACAAAAGCTGCAGCAACTAAGTTAATATCATTACTGATGCCTCCCCATCTTTTTTGGAAGATGCCAACACGAGACCATCTTGACAAGCAACCCTTACTTTCGATAGCCCAAATGGAATCGCGTGCCTCAGTCTCAGTGGGTGGTTGCAAATCTACCGACCAGGGTGCTACATTACAAGCTTGTGGCGGCAACACGGTAGAAGCAGGAGGCCAGCTAAATTGACCCTGCAAGTGTTCCACCTAGCGCTCTAACCTTCTGGACTTACTATGGATGAGTGTACCATTTGCCTCGCTGATAGCTTCACTGACAGACGGTCGCCTGGGACCAGTAGCACGGATAAGCCCAGTTTGTCGGCGTTTCCTGAAGCAAAAGCGGTACGAAGGTCAGTATGGTCTGGTCATGGGAGACCGCGAATGAAGCCCTGCAATCAGAACCGTTTCCCTGTGGGTGAACTAGGCTTCAGCAGTCTACACTCGCTGTGGACAAAACCAACATATGTGGCAAAGTGGCCTACATCGCACTTGCACAGTTGGCAACATTGGGACCGTGAGATGAAGAGTAATGAGATGTCCGGAAGACTTTCGTCACCGTCTGGACCGTTTCCGCAAAATTCAGGGTTTACGGCACGGCAGGCAAGATACTAGTGCGGCGGGCCTTTTCCACTTAGCCCAGTTATCGGATGAGTAGATGACCCTTCGTTATTTCAAGATGCCAGTTTGACGGTAATCCGACCATCACATCGCTTGCGACTGGCATCGGAGACCCTAGCTTGCGAGTCATACACGAAGCCGGAAATATTTTTGGTCAGGTGATCAACGGAAGGCAAATGTGGAAGACAAAAGCACGGCAAAATAATCCGGCTGCACTACTTGCTGAAACAAAGGGGTTGGCAGAACTGGTTCAAAGAGATGTAACAAAACTAACAATCCTTGTCGTGGATGTGTTATTGCCCACATCGTCAACAAAATCTAGGTTTAGCTGGCGCACAAATAAACGATGTACGAATCCCGGGTTTCTTTCGGGAGAGACAGTATCGCCCCCCACCGACTTCGAAATGTTTCCGTATGGTTCTATG